>NC_069479.1:2767270-2782413 GCF_026875155.1 Cherax quadricarinatus
CAAGAGTTGTTCCCCTTGCCCAAAACACGAAATCAAGTTTCCCCTACTCATCAACATTTAAAAATTTTTCCCAAAATTTTCCCCTCCATCTTCCCCAAAACCCTCAACTCTCCATTTAATAACTCTCCTCTCCTATTTTTAACTGACAAATCCATTTGTTCTCTAGGCTTTCTTAACTTGTTAATCTCACTCCAAAACTTTTTCTTATTTCAACAAAATTTGTTGATAACATCTCACCCACTCTCTCATTTGCTCTCTTTTTACACTGCTTCACCACTCTCTTAACCCCTCTTTTTTTCCCTCCATATACTCTTCCCTCCGTGCATCACTTCTACTTGTAAAAACTTCTCATAAGCTAACTTTTTCTCCCTTACTACTCTCTTCACATCATCATTCCACCCGCTCCTCTTCCCCCTCCCGCACTCACTTTCCTTTGAAACCCACAAACTTCTGCTGAACACTCTAACACTACATTTTTAAACCTACCCATACCTCTCGACCCATTGCTATGCCTCATTAGCCCATCTATCCTCCAATAGCTGTTTATATCTTACCCTAACTGCCTCCTCTTTTAGTTTAAAAAACCTTCACCTCTCTCTTCCCTGATGCTTCTTTTTCCTCCTTGTATCCCATCTACCTTTTACTCTCAGTTTAGCTACAACTAGAAAGTGATCTGATATATCTGGGGCCCCCTCTATAAACATGTACATCCTGAATCTACTCAACAGTCTTTTATCTACCAATACATAATCCAACAAAACAAACTGTCATTTTGCCCTACATCATATCTTGTATACTTATTTATCCTTTTTCTTTAAAATATGTATTACCTTTTAACTAAACCCCTTTCTATACAAAGTTAAATCAAAGGGCTCCCATTATCATTTACACCTGTACCCCAAAATTTTACCTACCACACCCTCTCAAAAAAGTTTCTCCTACTTTAGCATTCGGGTCCCTACCACAATTACTCTCTCACTTGGGTTTTCAAAGGGTCCTATACATTCACTTAACATCTCCCAAAATTTTTTCTCTCTCCTCTGCATTCCTCTCTTCCTCCAGTCATACACGCTTATTATGACCCACTTTCTCGCATCCAAACCTTTACCTTTAATCCACATAATTCTTGAATTTACACATTCATATTCTCTTTCCCTTTCCCCTACTGATCATTCAAACATTACTGCTACCCCTTTCCTTTGCTCTAACTCTCTCAGATACTCCAGATTTAATCCCATTTATTTATGTTCTTATGTTCATCATACACTATCACAACTGTTCCACTCTACCACCACCATCTTTGTATTTTTCTACAAACTTTTTCATAAAAATTATGTTTTCTCACATTCTTTACCAAAGGGCAGGCACTAGAAGCTTTCTTTTGGTGGGAGTGATGGTGGTAGAGGGTTCCTTCTTTAGTGATTCAGTGATTCTACCAACTCCTCCAATGTTGTTGGAGTTATGTAGGGCTACAAAAACTACCGCCACCCCCCACCACAATTATGGACGGCTTTTCACTCAGTGGCCCTTAATACCCAACAACAACAAAAACACAACACCTCTCGTGACATTCGTAAAAGACTTATTTTATTCATTCTACAGTATATTCCATGTTTCTATGTTATTAAAAATTGTTTTTTATGTCAATTAGCTGAATTTTGATAGATAAATAAGCCATAGAGTTGATATTAGTGTCATATTCTCCAACAATAAACTTGCCTCCCTCCCTCACACAAACAAATAGCCAATAAGAATGTAACAATGGAAGAACACTGCAGGTCTACTGGCCCATACAGGCAGGTCCTTATCAAAATACCTCCACCCAAAAGCTACCCAAGAATTTACTCCCGTCCCCAATGACACAAATCAAACTCAGTTCCTCCAACTTGTATATTTGTCCAATCTCTTCTTGAAGCTACCCAAGGTCCTAGCCTCGATCACCCTACTGGTAAGTGTGATGTTAAATAAGAACTTAAAAAGTAGGAACACTGGAACGGGCTGCTGGCCCAACTAGCCGGTCCTTCAAAAAATCCAACCCACTAACAGAACAAATCTACCCAAGCAATAAACTCAGGTGCAATCCGACTCAAATCCAACCCCTTTCCCCTCGTGTATTTATCCAAACCCAAATTTGAAACTACCCAAGCCATAGCTTTTAGAACATTGGAAATGAGGAACACTGCAATAAGCCTGTTGGCCCATACTAGGCCAGTCCTTCACAAATCCAACCCACTAACAGAACAAATGCTACCAAGCATTAAGCTCAGTGGCAAGTCCGACTCAAATCCACCCCTCTCACTCGTGTATTTATCCACCTAAAATTTGAAACTACCCATGTTTTAAACTTCGATCAAAGTACTAGGCAGACAGTTCCACTCATCAACTACCTCAATTAACCCAAAGTTCATTATACATTTTATTAGTGCCCTAGAGTCCTCATGGAGGGGGATTCCCTTCCAAAAAACCTCTCTTTCCCCCTCTCTCCTCCTCCCTGTCTTCATTCATCAACAACAGCCTTTTAATAAAAAGGGAACTGTCATGTTGAATGTTCATTCTTTTGTGCATGTAAATCTATCTTTTTAGGTAAAAAAAAAATTGTTGTTGATACTTCTGGGTGTCTGGAACGAATTAATTGGATTTACTTATTTCTTATGGGAAAATTGATTCGAAAATCGTCCATTTCGATAATAGTCCCACTTCCAGGAACGGATTATGGACGTTTAAATTTGGGGGACCACTGTACATTAAGGTTAGAGCCCAAATATCTAACAATTAGACCTAAACAATTTCATTAACTGTTTTAGAAAATCTGGAGTCTGGATATTTGGGGGACCTACTTGATACTTTAAACGTTAAGAAGTAGATAAATTTGGCAGTTCTGCTACCCCTCAAGCCCCAGCCATGGGCCAGGTTTATATGGTTCTTGCCTGAACAACCAGGCTATTGCTGCTGGTGGTGTGCTGGAACACATATCCATCATAGATTGGTTGATCTGGCAGTTAGTGGAGATATTATCCAGTTCCTTCTTGAAGACTTCTAAACTTGTCTCAGCAGTGTTTCTGACAGCTTCTGATAAGATTTTGGACAGTCCGTGATCACTCATGTTAATACAGTGGTACCCCAAGTTTCAGCCATAAGGAATAATGTAAATTAGATTAGTCTACAAATTCTGGCCACAAAATAGAGCGAAACACCAACGTCAAAGACCTGGAGTGATTATTGGGTTTGGGGGATCTCACGTTCAAGGACCATAACATTGTATCAATTGCATCTGCTAGAAAAATGACAGGATGGATAATGAGAACCTTCAAAACTAGGGAGGCCAAGCCCATGACACTTTTCAGGCCACTTGTTCTATCTAGGCTGGAATATTGCTGCACACTAACAGCACCTTTCAAGGCAGGTGAAATTGCTGACCTAGAAAATGTACAGAGAACCTTCACGGCGTGCATAACGGAGATAAAACACCTCAATTACTGGGAGTGCTTGAGGTTCTTAAACCTGTATTCCCTGGAACGCAGGCTGGAGAGATACATGATTATATACACCGGGGAAAATCCTAGAGGGACTAGTATCGAACTTGCACACGAAAATCACTCACTACGAAAGCAAAAGACTTGGCAGACGATGCAACATCCCCCCTGTGGAAAATTTTTTGATTTTCCGAAGCTATAGCGCCTAATAGGTGTTTAATGTGTCGATATGAGTCAAAAATGTATTTGACAATAGGATAGAACCAAGAGTTCCCTTTGCGCATGCGCGGATGTGTGGGGGTATAGGTTGAACTGGGGCACAGGGAGGCGGGAGTGTTTTGAATGTAGTGAGGAGGCTGGGAAAGCATGGAACCAGGAAATTGGCATTCACAGCGGCCTAAGGATTAATATAGGCCTCCTTTCATAATAGGAAGTGTCGTAACTGTTCCTGGTGGAGAGGGAACGTGATTCACGGGACCACCGTAATAAGGTGGTAAAATTAGTGAATAATGATTCGAACCGGTGTGACTGGTGCCGGCCATGGGGTGTGTCCAGGGGAAATACCCGTGAGTTAATCCCACTCATCAGCCTCAGATCTTAATGGAGTGACCTCTAAAAGTGTATAATAATTATGAGAAAGTTAAATCGTCTTGGTGAATGGTAAAAGTAATCAGTGCAATAACATTAAGTTAAGAGAATGGGGGGGTTGTGAAATAGATCCCCTGCTCCGAGTAAACGCGTGATTCTCGTATCGAGGATAGTGGAAGTTCATTGAGTCATGACTTCTAAACCGGGACAGACCAACGGATACCTCTCCTGCTGGAATGAGAACCGTGGCGTGTAGCAGGACATCGAAATGAGATGGTGAATGGAGGAAATAAGGAGTATCAATCGCCCACAGTTAAGTAACCCTCCTAGTTATAACAGACTGATACTGGCCAGTTAGGTATGTTGTAATTGGATAGGTTTATGAGTTTATCCAGCTACATCAAGTGACCACCAGAGAATATCTGGTAAGTGGGGAGATTATGTACAAGTGTTTTCCTTGAGGGATATATCCATGTGTGACCTACCCCCCCCTTTATTCAGTTACAAAAATATCATTACACAGTCCTCAATTAATTATACCCCCGACTTGTGGGTTATCCAATCCATACGGCTGGGATAAGGGAAAGATTTTGAGGTCAAAGGGCCACCTGCCGTGCCCAGGGGGGGGTTAATTTTTCTCCATTCTACCGGGGTGACTACGGTAAAAAATTTGGGTGTCCCCCAATAGATACTTGTATGTTTTAATTTGAGTACAAAAGGTAATCCCCTTAAAAATTTTCCACATCTCCCCGCGGTCCTTCCTGAACCGGGATGCAATCAGTAAAAAAATAATTAAATTAATTATTTTAATTTTTTAAGTGACTGTTTGAAGGAAGTGGGTATAGGGTACAAAAGTTTAATCATCGGTGGTGGTGATAATTAGCCCAAATTAACCTTTGGGGTCGCAGGCCCTCTCCGAAACTCGTTCTCGGGGTCGCCAAATTTAAAAAAAAAAAAAATTATTTTCCTTATGAAAAGATAGAGAATTTTTCCCCCGATCAAAAAGACAAAAAAGTTTGAAGTTTGATAGAAAACTTACGGATTAGCTTCGCAAAGTTACGGTCTCGGGATGTTAACGCATCGGGTTTTTTCCCACTTTTTACCCCATTTTCGGCCAATTTTCACTGTCTAGTGACAAAAAACAAAAATTTCGCAGAACTCCTTTTTTTCATCGAATGGGTGCAAGAAACCACCATTTTTAAAATTCTCTATCCGTAAATGGTCGATTTAGCAAATTTTTCCAAATTTTACAGAAATTTAAAGGCCAATTTCCAATAGGGGCCAGAAAAAACAAGAAAGCATTCTGGCACTAAAAAGACATTTCCCTAGTCATTATCACGTCTCAAGGCCCCTCTTATATTCTTTTGTTTCCCCCCTTTTTAATTTTTTTTTTTCACAAAAAAAAATAAATTTACGTTATGCAGACACTGCATTAGTGTAAAAAATGGTATAAAATATTTTTGGTGCACTTGTGAAAAAATATTAGACTCCCAGTTTGGTGTTTGCACGCTTGGGGACATTTTTTTACTTTTGAAGTTTGGTAAAAATTTAACTTTTGCTACTTTTAGCTCAATTTCAAGGCACCTTTCATTTTAAACCAGTCAAAATCATTCAATTTTGTAATATTCTTCCATTTTTTTAAAATGAGACCCAAAAAATAGAATACAACATAAATACATACGAAAATACATGCAAAATCCTGATTTATTAAAAAAAAATGGTCAAAGTTTTTTTTTTCTCATTATGCAGGGTTGCTCGGTTTTTTTTAGACTGTGCACCTGACCACTAGCCCAAATTCCCCTTTCAATAAGGGGCCTCCCAGCTTTCCCACTAGATTTGAGCCGTAAATTTTGAGTACTAGTACGTAAAAAACCCCCCCAAAGCGAAACGTACGTATGACCAAAACCCTAAAAGGTTAATTGCTAACACTGTGGGGCTAGGTTTATACAAGAAAAAAGGCAAAAATTTACTCCTATGGCTCCTATTTAATTGTATAATCAGTGTTAATAATCCTCTAACCATGCTGTTGATGGAGTTAAAGTCTGACAAGTCCTGGTTTTAAAAGTAATGAAAGCATATTAAAAGGCATTAAAGGCCATGTGACGAAGGGATTTGATTTAATGAAACAAAAAAACCGTGAAACCCTAATGAATTAACTTAATTTTTAAAGCTTTAAGAGTAGACTTGATTGGGACAAATTGTGGTTTAAAAAACTGTGAAAGAGATCTGTTTGGGGAATTTTTTACCTGGAGTTTACCTGGGAGAGTTCCGGGGGGCAACGCCCCCCCGGCCCGGTTGTGACCCGATGTGGAAATGAATATTTTAATTTTAACATTCGAATTGAAGAAAACCTGTCTTGAAAAGTAAGGTTTGAAAAATTAAGGGGGTAAGCCAGGGATTGTCAACCTTTTAATCAAAGGGGGGTTTGCCAAAACCTCCCGAGTACGGTCTGGATAATCAGGCTAGGTTGGAAAGGATTAATTTTAAATTCAGACCATCAGCAAACAGTTCAATGCATAATGACTCTGAAGTTCTGCAATTCAAAGGGAAAAAAAAAATCCCAGGGGGTAATAAATAGTTAACCCTTTTGACTGTTCCGGAAAAAAAAACGTCTTAGGCCAATGTTTTAGTATTTTACGCATAAATTCTAGCAGTTAAAATCAAGCAGGAGAAAGCGGGTGGGGGCCCACTTGAGAGAAGGGGTCTCGATGTCAGTGTGCACCCAAAAAAAAAAAATGGGGGAGCCAGTGGTGCTTTTGGGGAATCCATTTCATTTGTCCTTTTTCAGCATGTCTACGGAAAGAAATTGTGATTCCCTGCAAACTGGGACTCTTTCTCTTCCCAAGGATGCTCAAACAAGATGGAAGTGTCATGAAGACAAATTTTATGATTTGGAGAGTTTGAGACCAAAAACAATGGAGGGGGGAGGGGGAGGAGGGGAGGAAAGGGAGGGAGGAGGGGGAAAGGGAAAAGGAGGAGGAGGAGGGGGGGAAGGGAAAAGGAGGGAGGAGGAGGGGGGGAAGGAGAAGAGGAGGAGGAGGAAGAAGAAAATGTAATAATATTGTTCCCTTGAAGCAAGAAAAAAAAAAGTCCACCCCCCCGACAGTGACAAGATAAGGGAGATAAATCTGATAAAGCTGACTTTGAGAGCGTAAAGGAGGTAATATTTCATGACCATCGCCCCCTTTGTTTTTGTGGTACACAAAAATTTCTGCTGTCTATTTTTTTTGCAAGCCCCCGTCTGTCCATCTAGCTCTCTGTCCAGAGAGAGCCCCAAGATGTTGTCATCACGTTTTTCTCACATCTTCAAGCAGATATAGCACTTTGTTGGATTTTTTTTGATTATCCAAAGGTAATTTACACTATGTAACTTGTATTTATTGGACCTGTGAGACAGAGAAGGCAGACAGATAGAAAGAGAGACAGATTGAAAATTAGAAGAGGGGAAAGATAATTGATAGAAAGGGGAGGGGGAACAGCGTCCGACCCATTGTTTTTTCAGGGGGTAGGGGTGTGAGAATAGACAAAAATGTCACTTGACAGCTGCGACTTCTGACTCAAAACAATTATAACCCAAAACCCCGCACACAAACAAGGAGGAGGGGAAAAGGGGGAGAAGGAGAAGGGGGGAGAAGGGGAGGGAAAGGGAAGGGAAGAAAAGGGGAAGTAGAATAAAGGAGAAGGGGGGGAGGGGGGAGGAGGAGGAGGAGGAGGAGGGGGAGGAGAGGAGGAAGAGGAGAAGGAGGAGGGAAAAGGGGGGGAGGAGGGGAAAGGGAGGGAGAAGGGGGAGGAGAAAAAGAAGGAGGGAAAAGGGGGAGGGAGGGGAGGAGGAGAAGGAGGAGGAGGGGAAGGAGAAGGGGGGAGGGGGAAAGGGGGGAGGGGGAGGGGGATAGGGGAGGGGGATGATTGTTTGTTTTTGTAAACAAGTTTTTAAACAATATATTGATAATTATTTTTTGTGCTTTTGTGTTGATCCGAGTGATAATTTACATTGCCCTCTTTGGGTTTATAGGCCACATAAATTATGTAAAAAAAAAATAGTGAAAAAAACAAAAACCTTCAAATACAAGTAAACTAAAGTTTACCGGGTGAGGGGCAGTCCCGCTGTGCCATACGCGGCTCATTTTCTGCAAACTTCACGGCTCTATATCTCAGTAAGTACCGATGGCAAAATTTTTTTTTTTGACTAAAACACTCAGAAAAATAATCTTAACATTTTCATAAGAAAAAATAATTTTTTTTTTTTTTTAATATTTGGCGCCCTAGAATGACAGTTTCAGAGAGGGGCCTGAAACAGTCAAAGGGTTAAGAGTTAATAGGACATACAAGTGGGCAGGAAAATCGTAATAGTTGGTTTCCTCACATAAAGGTATGAGGAATAAGTACCTCAGTAAGGGTAACCCAGTTAATAAGAGGTCAGGCAAGGAAAGGAGAGACTGTCTCTTCTGCCAGGGAAATCATTTCACTAATTTTGTAATCCCTATAATTCTGGGATATTAAGTGGAAAGAAAAAAGAATTTGACAGATTTATCAGTGTCTAGACAATCATAATGAAAAGGGTTTGTCATACAAATTGAACTTTGCTACAATGCAAAAGAGAAGGCCCAAAAGTTAGTGCAGGGTTGTAGTGATTCTTATAATAATGGTGACAGTAATGATAATTTTTAATAACCCTGTCCTACAGTAAATTTGTAAATTTTGCAAAAAATGGCAAAAATGAGGGCCCTACTGGGGAGCCTTCCCGGGGTTTTGGATTAAAAATTGGGAAAAAAGGGGCATAAATCCAAAAACATGGGGCGTCACTTTAAACAGGGTAAGGCCATGTAATATAGCAAACTAACCCCTAGAAATAATGACTAGAGGGGGTAGGAATAAACCACGGTGTCTTCCCATAAAAGGCAACCTACAAGTATTCTTCTATCGAGAATGAGTTGAACCAGTCAAATTTTGTGGAGGGGACAGCATGGGGATTAAAAAAATGGGGGAAAGTCCAAATGATTCTTTACTCAAAACAATCCGAAGGATTTTTAAATGTGAATCTGGCATTATGGTGTGCTTCCGTGGAAGCTCGACCTCCAGAATTACTTACTAAAAAGGATGGGTAGGACATTTTTAAAGGGCCCAGCCTGCGAACTGAGCAAGACACCAAAATTGTTGATGCTTATAATGATAAATTAAAAATATTAAATAAAAAATTTATTTTATTTAGCGGATAAAGCACCCCTTAATGCACAGGTGGTCCCGAGCGAATAATGGGTAAAAACTTATGTGGACAATTTCCGGTGTGACGTCAACTGAAAGGAACAAATGAGGAATTAAAGGGGGTTTAATAAAATAATGTAGTAAGGTGCGGGGACTGACTTGGGATACTAGAGAGCTTTTTTATTTTAAATCCAAAATTCCCAGTATGCCGAATAAATTAAACCCAGGGAATAGGCTTAGCCCCTGAGAAATGGAACAGAAATTTTGTCCATTTTGAGGGATCAAAAAAATATGGATGGCCATGGAGTTGAAGGCCCAGCGTAATGTGCTGGGGCGATTTGGTACGAGAGAGCTTTTTATTGAAAAAGTCTCATAATTCCTTCCCCAAATAAATTAATCCGGGGGAGAATGGGCTATCCCCCTGAGAGAAGGAACAGTAATTAGTCCTTTTGAGGGATCAATAAATATGGATGGCCAGGGAGTTGAAGTGCCTATGCAGTAATGTGCGGGGGCTTGGGATTGGAGAGACTTTTATTTTTAAAATCTCATAATTCCATATCCCCAAAATTAAATCCGGGGACTGGGCTTTTTCCCTGAAGAATGGAACAGTAATTACCCATTTGAGGGATCAAAAAATGGAGGGCCCATGGTTTTTAAGTGCCTTATGCAGTAAGTTTGGGGTGATTTGGGGAATACTGAGAGAGACTTGTTTTGTTAAAGTCTCAAATTTCCCAGTAGCCCAATAAATTAACCCGAGAGATAGACTTAGTTCACACTTACAAAAAAGAGGGAAATTGTTAATCCCAAAGCATGGAGCTTGAGTGGTTTTGGGATGGAGCCTCCTGAGGAGTTTACGGGTGGAAAGAATTAATGGGTGATTATGTAAAACCAATGTTGGAGTTCCCAAGCCAGGGGGCGTGAAGAGGGGAAAATTGTACCCCACATTAGAAAATCGTCTAGCCAACCTCCCCCCGGCCGCAGTTGGAAAATTTTTTTGATTTTCCGAAGCAAAAACGCCTAATAGGTTTTTTAATGTGTGAAGATCAAAAATTATTTGACAATGGGAAAAAAACCAAAAGGTTCCTTTGCGCATGGCGGAGGGCGGGGGTATAGGTCGAACTGGGCATGGGGAGGTGGGAGTGTTTTAAATGTAGTGAGGGGCGGGGAAAGCATGGAACCAGGAAATTGGCTTCACGGCCCTAAAGATTAATAAGGCCTCATTTTAATGGGAAGTGCGTAACTGTTCCGGGGAGATGAGGAAGTGATTCACGGGACCACCGAATAAGGTTAAAATTTGAAAAAAGTTCGACCCGGGTTAATGGTGCCGGCCAGGTGGTGTAAAAAAACCCTATTAACCTCACTCATCGGCCTCAGATCTTAATGGAGTCTTCTAACGGTAAAATAATTATGGGTTAAAACGTCTTTTAATGGTAAGTAATCATGCTAATAACATTTAAATTAAGAGAATGCAGATGTAAATAGATCGCCCGCTCCCAGGAAAAAAAGGGTTCCGTATCGAGGATAGTGGAAGTTTTACGGGAAAACACTTCTAAACTGGAAAACCAACAGATACCTCTTTTCTCTGGAATGAGAACCCCTGTTGGTGTGCAGGAACGAAAAGGATGGGAATGGGGGAAAAAAGGAGTACAATCACCCCCGTTTAAATAAACCCCTTTTAGTTTTTAGCAGACGATACTGGCCAGTTGGGATTTGTAATTGGGTAGGGTTTTGAGTGATCCAGTACATCAAGTACCACCAGAGAATACTGGTAAGTGGGGAGATTATGACAAGTGTTTTCCTTATGGATATATCCATGTGAAAACCACCCCACCCCCTTCATTCAGTTAAACTAATGTAATCTATACAGTCCACAATTAATTAGTAGCACCGTACTTGTGGGTGCTATCCAATCCATGCTGGTCTCGGATAGATATGGATAAGATTGTGAGGTCAAAGGGACCACCTGCCGTGACCAGGGGTGGTTAAGTTTTCTCACATGTCTACACGGGGTGACTACGGTAAACAATATGGTTGTCTCCCAATGAGTTTACTTGTAAGCATGTAATGTTGAGGTACATAAAGGTAAGCACCCCTAGAAAATTTTCCATATATACAATATTTTCCTTGTTACAACAGTGACCTAGCTAGTGGTTTGCAGTAATCAAATTTATAGTTGAGATGAAGTATATAAAAAATAAGAGTATTACAACTTAGCACAACTGACAGTAATGAAATTGAAACAATTTTAAGTTTGAAATAATGTTTTATTAATTAAGCAGTGGTAAGTTATTTGAAATTTTTTGAGTTGCTGGTTAGGTAGGTGATTAAGTAGTGTTTATGTGGTTAATTTTGTGAGATGAGATTATTTCTAAGTAGCCCTAAATTGATTTGCCAGCATGTTCTGGCAAAGACTTCCAGATCTTTGCGCCCTTAATGTGCACAGCAATTTTTGCACAGGGTGAGATGAATACGAGGGATATCAAAGTGTTTAGTGCATTGTGTTATGCCTGTGTTATGTGTTATGCCGGTACTGCCGGCCCGGGTTTCTGCCAGTTGGTTCTCTAATGCGGGAATATCTGAGATGTGTCTGCCATGGGAGGAGGTAGAAGTACTGCCTCATCTTCTGTGACCAGCTGTCACCAGGCACCTAAATTATTGGGAATGGTTAAGTCCCTTGATTTGTATACCCTGGAATGCAGGCGAGATACATAATAATATACATTTGGAAAATCCTAGAAGGATTAGTACCAAACTTACACACGAAAATCACTCCTTATGTAAGTAAAAAACTCTGAAGGACATGCAACATTCCCCTAATGAAAAGCAGGAGTGCCATGAGTACACTAAGATAACAGTGTCAGGAGCCCAAGACTGTTCAACTGCCTTGCAGCATACACAAGGGGGATTATCAATAGACCCCTGGCTGCCATCAAGAAGGCACTGGACAGGCACCTAAAGTCAGTACCTGATCAGCTGGGCTGTGGTTCGTACATCGGTTTATGTGATGCCAGCAGTAATAGCCTGGTTGATCAGACCCTGATCCTGGATTACCTGGAGAGAGTTCCGGGAGTCAACGCCCCCACGGCCCAGTCTGTGACCAGGCCTCATGATGGATTAGGGCCTGATCAACCAGGCTGTTACTGCTGGCTACATGCAATCCAGCATACGAGAAACAGCCCGGCTGGTTAGGTGCCGACTTTAGGTACTTGTCCAATGCCTGCTTGAAGACACCCAGGGTTCTATTTGTAATCCCCCTTTATGTATGCTGGGAGGCAGTTGAACAGTCTCGGGCCCCTGACACTTATTGTATTGTCTCTTAACTTGCTAGTGACACCCCTGCTTTTCATTGGGGGGATGTTGCATCATCTGCCGAGTCTTTTGCTTTCATTGTGAGTGATTTTCGTGTGTAAGTTTGGTTCTAGCCCCTCTAGGATTTTCCAGGTGTAGTTAATCATGTATCTCTCCCGCCTGCGTTCCAGGGAATACAGGTTCAGGAACTTCAAGCGCTCCCAGTAATTGAGGTGTTTTATCTCCGTTATGCACACCATGAAGGTTCTCTGTACATTTTCTAGGTCAGCAATTTCACCTGAATTGATAATCTTCTCCATGACTTTGCATACTATACACATCAGAGACGCTGGTCTGTAGTTTATTGCCTCGTTTCTGTCTCCTTTCTTAAAAATGTGTGTACTCACCTAATTGTGGTTGCAGGGGTCGAGACTCAGCTCCTGGCCCTGCTGTGTGTGTGAGAGAGATGAGAGACTTTAGTACCAGGAATTAACCATTGCGGGTTTACCGTTATTGGGGAAGGGGAGATGCACCCCTCTGCTATCTCCACTCCCCCCTCCCCCTGCTGATAAAACTCTTGGGGAAAGCTTTAAAAGGGGATTATCTTATCCTGCCCCCCTACCATTACCCCCTCCCCTGCCCTCATCCCTACCCCCCACTGCCATTACCTCCAACCCTCTCACTACCATACCCAACTCCCCTTCCTCTGTCCCCTATCCTTACTTCCACAATCCCTCCCCTGCCCACTACTCTACCTTCCATCTCCTCCCAACCCCTATCCTTCAACAACCCCTCCTCTGCCCTACACTTACATCCACCACCCCCTCCCCTGCCCCCTACCTTTTCCTCCACCACCCCCTCCCTGCCCCCTGCCCTTACCTCCACCACCCCCTCCCTCCCCCCCTACCCTTACCTCCCCACCCCCCCCCTCCCCTGAACCCTTACCTCCACCACCCCCTCCCTACCACTACCTCTAACACCCCCCTCCCTACCCTTACCTCCACCCCCCTTCCCAACCCTTACCTCACCTCCCCTTCCTACCCTTACCTCTCCCACCCTGTCCCTACCCTCCACAACCCCCTCCCTACCCCTTTCCTTCACCACCCCCTCCCAACCTTTACCCCCACCTCCCCCTCCCTACCCTTACCCCCACCACCCCTCCCTACCCTTACCTCCACCACCCCCTCCTTACCCTTACCTCCACCACCCCCTCCCAACCCTTACCTTCACCACCCCCTCCCTACCCTTACCTCTACCACCCCCTCCCTACCCGTCCACCATCCCTTCCCTACCCTTACCTTCACCAACCCCTCCCTGCCCTTACCTTCACCAACCCTTCACTTCCCTTACCTTCACCAACCCCTCCCTGCCCCCTACCCCTCCACCACTTCCCCCCTGTCCTTACTTTCACCAACCCCTCCCTGCCCCCCCCTACCCCCCACCACCCTTTCCCCTGCCCTTACCTTCACCAACCCCTCCATGCCCCCTACCCCTCCCTCCCCTGCCCTTACCTCACCAACCCCTCCCTGCCCCCTACCCCTCCACCACTCCTTGCCCTTACTTTCACCAACCCTTCCCTGCCCCCTACCCTTGCCTACAAGATAAATAATAATAACAATAATAATTGTGGAAAATTTTATAGGGTTCTTATCTGTATGTACCTCAACATTGTATACATACAAGTAATCTCATTGGGAGACAACCATATTTTTTTATCGTAGTCACCCCTTTGTAGACATGTGAGAAAACTTAAACCACCTCTGGTCACTACAGGTGGCCCCTCGACCCTCACAATCTTATCCACATCTATCCAAGACCAGTATAAATTGGGGAGCACCCTCAAGCACGGCGCTACTAATTAAATTTTGGACTGTATAGATTATATTAGTTTTGCGAATGAAGGGGGGGTGGGGTAGGATACACATGGATACATCCATCAGGGAAAAACATTTGTACATAATCCCACCACTTACCAGATGTTCTCTGGTGGTCACTTGATGTAGCTGGAAACACTCATAACCTATCCAATTACAACATATCTAACTGGCCAGCATCAGTCTGCTATAACTAGAAAGGTTACTTAACTGTGGGTGATTGATACTCCTTATTTCCTCCATTCCCCATCTCATTTCGATGTCCTGCTACACCGACACAGTTTTTTATTCCGGCAGGACGAGGTATCCGTCGGTTTGTCCCGGTTTAGAAGTCGTGATTCCATAAAGCTTCATTGTCCTCGGTACGAGTCACACATTCACTCGGAGCAGGGGGATCTATTTCACATCCCGCATTCTCTTAACTCAAGTTATTACACTGATTACATTACCATTCCCCAAGACGATTTAACGTCTCATAACTATTATACACATTAGAGGTCACTCCCTTAAGATCTGGCCGATGAGCGAGGATTAACACACGGGGTATTTCCCCTGGACACACACCATGGCCGTGCACCTGCCACCCGTCGAACATTATTTACTAATTTTACCACCCTTTACGGTGGTCCCATAAATCACGTTCCCTCACTCTTCACTAAGGACAGTCACGACACTTCCTATTATGAATTGAGGCCTATATGATCCCCAGGCCGCCGGA
>NC_069479.1:2782913-2811491 GCF_026875155.1 Cherax quadricarinatus
AACCCCCCAAAAATCCAGCCAAAGTGCTATACTTTGCTTGAAGATGTGCATAAACATGATGACGCAGTCCAGTCTTGTGGCTCTCTCTGAGACAGAGCTAGACAGATAGACAGATAGACAGGGAGCTTGACAGACAGACATGTTTGTGTACCAGCGGAAACAAAGCCGGGTGATGCTCGTCAAATGTCACTTCTAATCTTTTCTTACCTGCTGCACCCTCCCCCACCCTCATATATGCTCATCAAACGTCAGCTCTTATCAGTTGTTATCTCATCTTATCAACTCACTGTCAGGGGTGGACTTTGTTTTTCATGCTTCAAGGGAACTTATTTTTTTTTTATTAACACACTGGCCGATTCCCACCAAGGCAGGGTGGCCCGAAAAAGAAAAACTTTCACCATCATTCACTCCATCACTGTCTTGCCAGAAGGGTGCTTTACACTACAGTTTTTAAACTGCAACATTAACACCCCTCCTTCAGAGTGCATACACTGTACTTCCCATCTCCAGGACTCAAGTCCAGCCTGCCGGTTTCCCTGAATCCCTTCATAAATGTTACTTTGCTCACACTCCAACAGCACGTCAAGTATTAAAAACCGTTTGTCTCCATTCACTCCTATCAAACATGCTCATGCATGTCTGCTGGAAGTCCAAGCCCCTCGCATGCAAAACCTCCTTTACCCCCTCCCTCCAACCTTTCCTAGGCCGACCCCTACCCCGCCTTCCTTCCACTACAGACTGATACACTCTTGAAGTCATTCTGTTTCTCTCCATTCTCTCTACATGTCCGAAACACCTCAACAACCCTTCCTCAGCCCTCTGGACAACAGTTTTGGTAATCCTGCACTTCCTCCTAACTTCCAAACTACGAATTCTATACATTATATTCACACCACACATTGCCCTCAGACATGACATCTCCACTGCCTCCAGCCTTCTCCTCGCTGCAACATTCATCACCCATGCTTCACACCCATATAAGAGCGTTGGTAAAACTATACTCTCATACATTCCCCTCTTTGCCTCCAAGGACAAAGTTCTTTGTCTCCACAGACTCCTAAGTGCACCGCTCACCCTTTTCCCCTCATCAATTCTATGATTCACCTCATCTTTCGTAGACCCATCCACTGACACGTCCACTCCCAAATATCTGAATACATTCACCTCCTTGATACTCTCTCCCTCCAATCTGATATCCAATCTTTCATCACTTAATCTTTTTGTTGTCCTCATAACCTTACTCTTTCCTGTGTTCACTTTTAATTTTCTTCTTTTGCATACCCTACCAAATTCATCCACCCACCTCTGCAACTTTTCTTCAGAATCTCCCAAGAGCACAGTGTCATCAGCAAAGAGCAACGTGACAACTCCCACTTTATGTGTGATTCTTTATCTTTTAACTCCACGCCTCTTGCCAAGACCCTCGCATTTACTTCTCTTACAACCCCATCTATAAATATATTAAACAACCACGGTGACATCACACATCTTTGTCTAAGGCCTACTTTTACTGAGAAATAATCTCCCTCTTTCCTACCTACTCTAACTTGAGCCTCACTATCCTCGTAAAAACTCTTCACTGCTGTCAGTAACCTACCTCCTACACCATACACCTGCAACATCTGCCACATTGCCCCCCTATCCACCCTGTCATACGCCTTTTCCAAATCCATAAATGCCACAAAAAGCTCTTTAGCCATATCTAAACACTGTTAACTTATATGTTTCACTGTAAACACCTGGTCCACACACCCCCTACCTTCCTAAACCCGCCTTGTTCATCTGCTATCCTATTCTTCGTCTTACTCTTAATTCTTTCAATAATAACTCTACCATACACTTTACCAGGTATACTCAACAGACTTATCCCCCTATAATTTTTACTCTCTCTTTTGTCCCCTTTGCCTTTATACAAAGGAACTATGCATGCTCTCTGCCAATCCCTAGGTACCTTACCCTCTTCCATACATTTATTAAATAATTGCAACAACCACTCCAAAACTATATACCCACCTGCTTTTAACATTTCTATCTTTATCCCATCAATCCCGGCTGCCTTACCCCCTTTCATTTTACCTTCTGCCTCACGAACTTCCCCCACACTCACAACTGACTCTTCCTCACTCCTACAAAATGTTATTCCTCCTTGCCCTATACACGAAATCACAGCTTCCCTGTCTTCATCAACATTTAACAATTCCTCAAAATATTCCTTCCATCTTCCCAATACCTCTAACTCTCCATTTAATAACTCTCCTCTCCTATTTTTAACTGACAAATCCATTTGTTCTCTAGGCTTCCTTAACTTGTTAATCTCACTCCAAAACTTTTTCTTATTACATATTACTTTATTATTACCTATTATTATTATTATTAGGTATCCTTCTGTTCCTCCTCCTCCTCCTCCTCCTCCTCCTCCTCCTCCTCCACCTCCTCCACCTCCTCTCTTCCTCCTTCTCCTCCTCCTCGTCCTCCTTCTCCTCCTCCTCCTCATTATTATTATACAGGAAGGCCCTGCTTTACGGCGTTTCACTTTACAGCATTCCGCTAATACGGTCATTTCAAATTATGACCAAAACTCGCTATACGGCTCCCCCCACCTGACTTTCTAATACGGTCACCGCGCCCCACCTTGTTTGTTTACATTCTTCGTGAGCTCAGTAAGCACTAAGTCTCTCCATTTTGTCCGGAAACTCCAAAATTTCAAATGTTTTTAAAAGTTATTTCATATTTTATATATACTCTGATAATTATACTTATGTACACCTGTACTTAAATAAACTTACACACTGTGCTGGCATGCAGGTACACATTAAAATCAGCAAGAGTGTCTTATGTCTCCAGAAGTCATATTAGTAATGATAATAATAATCGAGTCTCATTTAAATGTCGTATATTACGTTAAATACACATTTTCATTAATCAATCTATGATATTTTTTCAAAATTATATAATAAACACGATACATAACATAAAAAGATGATAAATACACCCCACAATAGAATAAATAAACAAATATGAGATGTGGTAGCAGACGACTTGCACAAGTGACGCCATATTAGAAATGATAATAATAATAATAATAATCACCGAGTCTCATTAAATGTTGTATATTACGTTAATATACACATTTTCATTAATCCATCCATGATATTTTTTCCAAAATTATATAATAAACACGATACATAACATAAAAAGATGATAAATACACCCTACAATAGAATAAATAAACATAAATATGAGATGTGGTAGCCAGATAACTTGTACAAGTGATGCCAAGAATAACATTTTCTCTAATCTAACATAAGAGAAAATGTGTTACTGGGGGTAACTGTAGAAAATTATTCCTTTCGTATGTATGTAAGTTTATTCAGGTATACACAAATACAGTTACATAGATTATCATACATAACAACATATGTGTAGAGAACCCAGGATAACCCAAAAAAGTCAGAGTGACTTATTTCCATTGCCTTCACTCAGAGCATCATTTCTTCTCAAAATGATGTTACATGAGAATGGGAGTGTTCTTCTTTATTTATTCTACCGTATCAATGTAGAGACAACCTGTACACAATGTAACTTGTACACAAACCAGACGTGTACACTTCGTTTACAAAACTTACCTTCGCCTGGTTTGTTTACTTAACTCTGCGCCTGTCCTCTCTCATGCACTCATTCTTTCTCTCTCTCATTTATTCGTTTTATCACATTTACTTACTCCTGACCCTACATTAAGACTACAAATATTTTAAGGTAAGTAATGAGTGAACTGTATATACATTTTATCGCTCTGGGATGCTTAAATATCATAGAATATATGTGTGGGTGGGTTGGCCAGGTATGTTAGCCTGGCTGACTACCATACATACCACACTTGATTTTTTACAATAAATACTACTCATCTCACCCTATATTTTAAGGTAAGTAATGAGTGAACTGTATATACATTTTATCGCTCTGGGATGCTTAAATATCATAGAATAGTATGTGTGGGTGGGGTGGCCTGGTATGGTAGCCTGGCTGACTACCATACATACCACACTTGATTTCTTACAATAAATACTACTTGTCTCACCCTAGATTAAGACTATAAATATTTTAAGGTAAGTAATGAGTGCACTATGTGTGTATTGTACTTTTTTATTGTTTTTTGATGCCTGGTTCTATTGCTAACTTAATATATGTTAGTGTAAACTTGTTATCTAGTGTTTGTATGCATTTGTAAGTGGAAAAAAAGGGTGTTCCACTTTACGGCGGTTTCTGCTTTACGGCGGTAGCCTGGAACCTAACCAGCCGTATAAGTGGGGCCTTCCTGTATATTTCCACATATCCAAAACATTTCTGTGACCTATAAATACTTTGTATATATTCCAAATGACCAAGGCAGGTGTAAATGTCCACCTGTCAATGTGTTTGTGACAATTTGAGTACAATTTCAGTACCTAATGCTAGTGCCTGAACAAAGATTGGTTATGAAATGACAAGAACTACTATAAATTGTGATTATCATAACATAAAAATTATATAAAATAATACGAAAAATAGAAAAAAAGGTATATCGGCAACACTTCTGCAAGCGGCAGGACTCCATGTTGCCGTCGCGTGAGCATCCAGTGCCAACTTCTCGGTCTCATATCTCTGTAAGTACTGACCCTAATTTTTTTTTATTCTAAAACACTTAAAAAATGTGCTCTTTTTTTTTCTATAATTTTTTTTTTTTTTTTCAAAATATTCAGGGTGCTGTGCGAGTGAACATATATACGTATATGTTTGGACCATTTAAGGGTTAATTATTGTCAGTGTACACAGACATCCAGTATATATTTTTCACTGCTTACTATTATTATGTTGGTTCAGTGAATGTACATCCTCTCATAAAGCAAGATCACATAGTGTTTTTTTGTGTAAATATGAGTAAAAAGCTTTATCTAAAAATTTATTGCATGAAAAATAGCTAGATAATATGTGCCATGACTCTGAAGCAAGACAAAAAACTATGTGGCCTAGTGGCAAAAGCTCTCACTTCACATGGTGAGGGTCTGCGTTGGATTCCCAGCAAAGGGTGGAAACATTGGGTGTGTCTCCTCACACTGGTTGTCCATGTTCACCTATCAGTAATAAGTACCTGGGGTTAGTCAAATGGTGTGGGTCATCCTGGGATAAAAGTGACCTAACTTGCCCAAAATGCTCTGCATAACAAGTGGCTTTCTGTATAGTAGTATGTCATTAATGTCAGCTAGGTCTGTATACCTTGTACGTGTACTTGTAGAAATGAAGATAGTATTGATCATTATTATTACTAATATGTTACTTTTCACATTAGGGTAATGCCCTTCACAGATTATCACAATCTGCTCTTTGGTCTACAAGCAGTTCAGCCTAGTTTCCAGCCTTCAAAATTCTTAATAAGCAATTACAAGTCATGTCTACTACATAGCATAAAACTAGTTTTTCAAATTACAGTAGGCCCTCGTATTACATAGTAGTTTCGTTCCTGAAAATGTTATGTTAGATAAATTAGTGTTATATAAACTGAAGAACTTGTGGGAAAAATAGGGTTACACTCCTGGGGTTCCCCCCTCCCCCAAAAGCCAAAAAACTTTTTTTTTTCAGACATCCAGAAAGTGAACATAGAAAAGAGTAAGGTGATGAGAGTATCAAATGATTTAAGATAAAGAAAAATTGGATATCAAATTGGGGAGGAGTAGTATGGAAAAAGTGAATGTTTTCAGATACATGTATTTGGGAGTTGACGAGTCTGTGGATGGATTTATGAAGGATGAGGTTAATCATAGAATTGATGAAGGAAAAATGTGAATGGTGCATTGAGGTATATGTGGAAGCAAAAAATGTTATCTATAGAGGCAAAAGAGGGAATGTATGAAGTATAGTAGTAAACCAAACACTCTATATATGGGTGTGAAGCTTGGGTTGTAAATGCGCAGCGAGGAGGCGGTTGGAGGCAGTGGAGATGTCCTGTCTAAGGGCAATGTGTGGTGTAAAATATTATGCAGAAAATTCGGAGTGTGGAAATTAGGAGAAGGTGTGGAGTTAATAAAAGTATTAGTTAAGAGGGCTGAAAGATTTTTTTGAGGTTTTTTGGGTCATTTAGAGAGAATGAATTAAAGTAAATACATGAGACATACAGGTGCCAAATCGCCAGAAACTTACCACAGTCACTTTTTTTAATAATCTTGCGGCCTGCATGTACTCGCAATAATCTATGATACCAGTGAATAGCAAATACAGTTTTAGTAGCAACTAACCAGTATTAAAATGGTATTTAGTGGAGGGGAGTGACTTTCATTATTTCTTTTTTTGAAATACAGACTTTACTTGGAATTTCATATAACCTGTATTTTTACCAGCGGTCGAAATATACACAAGAGAAGCAATTATTCTACAGAAAAAGCGCCTTCCTCCAAAATTTGCACCGTCAACTATAGGATAATATAAAAATTTTTGGGGTGGAGAGGGAAAAAAAAAAAGAAAAGCCAGATACGCGATTGATAAACAAAGGGGGTACCGTTCGTATTGTAGGAGCTCAAATCACCGGCTCTTCAACACCAAATTTACTTTGATCATCAAATCACATATTACCGGGGAGAAAATTTTCCAGTAGATCCTTCATGTGTTAGCTAAAATCACCGACCATATTTTTTAAATAAGTACCCCTGATCAAGCAGATCGACTGGCCCCACCCTTGACGGTCCGAACCCCTTTACTGGGCCCAACCCGGGGCGGGTTTTAAACGTTTCGTTTGGACAATAAAGCAGATGTAACGGGGGGGTTTAGGCGCCCTTTAAACACAAACATAAAAATCAGGGGAAAGACGGTAAGCTTCCAATATAAAAAAGAGTTAGAAACAAAATACAAAAAAGCTAAGCTTCATTTTAAATTATTTTAAAAATATTCAAGAGGTTGCTAGTAGAATTGCAGTAAATCAACCATTCAAATCATTATGAAGCTGTGTGTAGTCTGTGGTCAGTCAAACAAACGGGCTTCCACATGGATAAATTGTCATTTTTGTGGAAATTGGTGTCACGCCCCTTGTGCAGATATCCCAGAACTAGCTACAAGCAGTATTAAAACAGAGAAGTGTTTCTGGTATGCCCAAATGAGGAAAATCTGTGGACTAAAATCACAAGGGTATTAAAAGAGGACAACATCAAAGCTGCTTTCATAGAAAACCTGGAAGCTTTCTACAACAGATGGGAACATAAAAAGTCTGGGCTGAATGGTACTGCCCTTGATACTGGCCATGTAGTCACAAACTGTAAGGCTGGAGGTGATGTCCTGGGAGACAGTAATAGTAAAGCTGGAGGTGCTGTCCTGGGAGACAGTAATGGTGAAGCTGGAGGTGCTGTCCTGGGAGACAGAAATGGTGAAGCTGGAGATGCTGTCCTGGGAGACAGTAATGGTGAAGCTGGAGATTTTGTCCAGGTAGTCGGGAATTATACGCAGGAAGGAATACATATAAATGACCTCATAGGGACAGGAGCCATAGTAGGGAAACAAGTGTAGTCAAAGATAAGATAAAACCAATATTGCAAACTAGAAATACCGCAGGAAATAGCAAACAAGATGACTCCAATAGCAATAGTGAGGATAAATTACCAAAAACAACTGGTGGGAGCTCCATTGTTGGTGCTAGGGAGGATAGAAGTAAGACAGGGAAACATGCACCAACAGGGAATACAGTCACAGAAACCCAAGGCAAGCGGAAACCAAGCCTGTGCACATACTATGCACTTGGTATCTGCTGGCATGGGAAATCTGGAAAAACAGATGGGACGTGCAACTATGACCACCCTAGAAAATGCCATGCCCATATGACAACAGGAAAATGCAAACTCCCTTCCTGTAAGCTTTTTCACCTGAAATGTGTACCTCTTCAGTACAGGAAAGACTGTGCTATAACTTAAATTGCCAGGCATACCATCTAAAGGGGACAAAAAGATACAAAACA
Source organism: Cherax quadricarinatus (assembly GCF_026875155.1). Taxonomy (NCBI): domain Eukaryota; kingdom Metazoa; phylum Arthropoda; class Malacostraca; order Decapoda; family Parastacidae; genus Cherax; species Cherax quadricarinatus. The sequence continues at coordinate 2,790,886 of NC_069479.1, forward strand.
TCCAGGCCATGGGAAAACCTGGGTAGCCACAGCCACTCAAGAGGGAGAGGTTTTTTAGTGCCAGGAAGGAAAAAAAACTGGCAGGAAATGGCAGAAATCGTACACCAAAATCCAGTCATCCTGGAGTGGAACCACAGTCGATGGCCTCCACTCCAAACCAACAGATACAGATACTAATGCCGGAAAAAAAATTCCCCCCCCAGTACCAACAATACCACCAGTCCGATAACATTCTTCTTTGCAAATATACAGGGTCTAAAGCCAGCAACAAACAACAAAATACCTTTCATCCGTGGACTCTTGCCAGAGGCAAAGGCAATGTTCCCCGGCTTTCACTGAGACCCACATAAAAGGATCACTTGGACAATGAAATATGGATCCCAGGTTACAACCTATACAGATGTGACAGAGTGAACAGGAAAAAGGGGGGGGTTGGCCTTACATTGCAGAGTCACTTGTTTGCACAGAACTGCTTAATGCCTCAAATGACGTAGTGGAAGTTTTGCAGTAAAGGTCGAGAACCAAACCTAGTCTTGTGGTAGTCTACAAGCCTCTGGATGCAACATCCCAGCAATTCCAGGAACAGCTGTTAAAAATTGACCACTGTCGGGAAAAAATCTTCCAGCTCCTGCACCCAACATCTTGCTCCTGGGGGATTTTCAACTTAAGGCACCTAAAATGGGGGAATATAGCAAATAATATTGTTGCAGTAATAACACCAGGAGGCAGCTCTGATGAAAACTCACACTCACACGAGCTTTTAAATCTCTGCACAAAATTAAATTTTAAAACCCAGCAAAAAAATAGAGCCCTACTAGACTGGAGAATACACTAGACCTCATATTCACTAACAATGATGATCTGATAAGAAATGTCACCATATCAAAAACAAAAATACTCAGATCACAACATAATTGAGGTTTCAGACATGTATGCGGGGAGCCCCAGACCGAAAAAATGAGATAGTCACGAGGGAGCATTCCCCAAATTCAACTTCAATAACAAAAACATAAAGTGGGACAAGTAAACCAAGTCCTAACCGATATAAGCTGGAAGATATACTAAAAACACAGCCCCAAAACTTATGCCTAAAAACAGATTAACTGGGTGGCACTCGATGTATGGCACAAGGCTTATTCCCTAAGAAAAAGGAGGAGTAGATGTAAAATGAAAGAGACAGGCGCTCCCTTTACAGGCGACGGGAAAAGAATAACAAGCGGGTAAAAGAGGTCAATATATCTGAATGCGCAGGGAGACACTGGTCAGAAAAAATAGCAAGCATCGAACTTAAGCTAAAAGAATCCTTTAGGAGTCAGGAAAACGCGGAAGAACTAAAAGCTATAAAAGAAATCGAAAGAAAAAACCCCAAAATATTTCTTCTCCTATGCCAAATCAAATCGAGAACAACGCCCAGTATTGGGCCCCTACTTAAAAAAGATGGGTCCTACACAGATGACAGCAAGGAAATGAGTGAGCTAATCAAGTCCCAATAATGACTCAGTTTTTTTGGGAAGCCGCTAACCAGACTGAGAGTCGAAGATCCCAAAAAGAATTTTTTATGAGAGAGCCACAAATTTGATTAACAAAGCCTATCCGTGTTATCCTGACGCCAAATGACTTCGAACAGGCGATAAATGACATGCCCATGCACTCTGCCCAGGGCCAGACTCATGGAACTCTGTGTTCATCAAGAACTGCAAGAAGCCCCCATCACGAGCCTTTTCCATCCCATGGAGAGGGAGCATGGACACGGGGGTCGTCCCCCAGTTACTAAAAAAAAAACAGACATAGCCCCACTCCACAAAGGGGGCAGTAAAGCAACAGCAAAGAACTACAGACCAATAGCACTAACATCCCATATCATAAAAATCTTTGAAAGGGTCCTAAGAAGCAAGATCACCACCCTCTAGAAACCCCTCAGTTACACAACCCAGGGGAACATGGGTTTAGAACAGGTCGCTCCTGTCTGTCTCAACTAAAATGGATCACTACGACAAGGTCCTAAATGCACTAGAAGACAAAAAGAATGCAGATGTAATATTTTACAAAACTTTGCAAAAGCCTTCGACAAGTGTGACCATGGCTTTAAAAGCGCACAAAATGCGCGCTAAAGGAATAACAGGAAAAGTCGGTTGATGGATCTATAATTTCCTCACTAACAGAACACAGGGGAGTGTCGTCAACAGAGTAAAGTCCGAGGCAGCTACGTGTGAAAAGCCCCTTTTTCCACAAGGCACAGTACTAGCTCCCATCTTGTTCCTCATCCTCATATCCGACATAGACAAGGATGTCAGCCACAGCACCGTGTCTTCCTTTGCAGATGACACCCGAATCTGCATGACAGTGTCTTCCATTGCAGACACTGCAAGGCTCCAGGCAGACATCAACCAAATCTTTCAGTGGGCTGCAGAAAACAATATGAAGTTCAACGATGAGAAATTTCAATTACTCAGATATGGTAAACATGAGGAAATTAAATCTTCATCAGAGTACAAAACAAATTCTGGCCACAAAATAGAGCGAAACACCAACGTCAAAGACCTGGGAGTGATTATGTCGGAGGATCTCACCTTCAAGGACCATAACATTGTATCAATCGCATCTGCTAGAAAAATGACAGGATGGATAATGAGAACCTTCAAAAACTAGGGAGGCCAAGCCATGATGACACTCTTCAGGTCACTTGTTCTATCTAGGCTGGAATATTGCTGCACTCTAACAGCACCTTTCAAGGCAGGTGAAATTGCCGACCTAGAAAATGTAACAGAGAACTTTCACGGCGCGCATAACGGAGATAAAAACACCTCAATTACTGGGAGCGCTTGAGGTTTCTAAACCTGTATTCCTGGAACGCAGGAGGGAGGATACATGATTATATACACCTGGAAAATCCTAGAGGGAACTAGTACCGAAATTGTACACGAAAATCACTCACTACGAAAGCAAAAGACTTGGCAGACGATGCACCATCCCCCAATGAAAAGCAGGGTGTCACTAGCACGTTAAGAGACCATACAATAAGTGTCAGGGGGCCCGAGACTGTTCAACTGCCTCCCAGCACACATAAGGGGGATTACCAACAGACCCCTGGCAGTCTTCAAGCTGGCACTGGACAAGCACCTGAAGTCAGTTCCTGATCAGCCGGGCTGTGGCTCGTACGTTGGTTTGCGTGCAGCCAGCAGCAACAGCCTGGTTGATCAGGCGCTGATCCACCAGGAGGCCTGGTCACAGACCGGGCCACGGGGGCGTTGACCCCTGAAACTCTCTCCAGGTAAACTCCATACAAATCTGTAGGAGAAGGAAGGCAGGGTAGGGGTCGTCCTCGAAAAGGTTGGAGAGAGGGGGTAAAGGAGGTTTTGTGGGCAATGGGTTTGGACTTCCAGCAAGCGTGTGTGAGCAGCAAGGTAATATTTGGTGAAGGGATTCAGGGAAACTGGTTGTTTTATATAACCGTACTTGATTCCTGGAAATGGGAAGTACAATGCCTGCACTCTAAAGGAGGGGTTTGGTGTATTGGCAGTTTGGAGGGATGTGTTGTGTATCTTTATACGTATATACTTCTAAACCCCACCTTGGTGGGATAAGGCCGGTGTTTTGATAGAAAGACTTCTAAACTGTTGTATTCTGGGCACCTCTGCAAAAACAGTGATTATGTGTGAGTGAGGTGAGAGTGTTGAATGATGATGAAAGTATTTTCTTTTTGGGGATTTTCTTTCTTTTAGGGTCACCCTGCCTCGGTGGGACACGGCCGACTTGTTGAAAAAAAAAAATCCAAATCTTGCAAAAATAAAAATGTTGTTTAGGACTACAAATGCAACAGAAATAATATTATTTACCTTAAATTGTGGTTGCTGGTGTATGTCAGTGATTGTGAAGAGAGTGGAGATGCATGGTGTGTCCCTACTGGGCTGAGGTGGATGGTTGCTGGTTGTCGGCAGGAGTGGATGGTTGAGGTTCTGGTGCTAAAGTCGATGGTTGTATTGGTGTGTGTGTAAATTCTGTAATGGATCGTTGTCTTCTTTTACCCTGCAGTACATTATACATTATTCCAGAAGCTTGGTACTGCCAGGTTAGAATCAGAGTCCATTGATGCAACTAGTTTTTTCATTGCTTTTCTGTGTAGTTACATTTGAATGGCTTAATAACTCCACGATCCATTGGTTGTATTAAAGATGTTGTGTTGGAGGTAAAAATACAACTTTTACATGTGAGGTCACATCCAGCAAAGCTTCTGGATGAGTACGGGAATTATCAAGAATGAAGAGAGCCTTGAATACAAGGTTCTTGTTGTCCAGGTAAAACTTAATTTCAGGAATAAAGTGATGCTTAAACCAGTCAATAAGTATTTCCTCTGTCATCCATGCTGACTGGTTTGACCTCCAAATTCCTAGTAAGGTATTTTTATCTACATGTTTCAAAGCACGAGGCAGCAATCCTTTGCTGCCTTGAAGTCGGGTGCAGCCCCACAAAGATAGTGATATCACCCACAGCCAGGTGGCAGCCTGAACTAGGGAAATATCCCTTGGGTGATGCTCTAACTTTTTCTCCCTCCCGCAAACCAAAACCATGTTAAGTTAATTTTATGAAGTGTTGTATAAAATTATAGTACAGTTTTTCAATAGTATAATAACCAAAACGTGCCAAATAAATCCTGTTTGTAATACAAGGGTCTACTGTGTACAGCCTCTCTCATTTAACGACAGAGTTCCGTTCCTAATGCCTCGTTGATAAATGAATTCGTCCACTAAACAAGGAGCATACTATAATGGTAGTTTGTTTATGTCAGCAATCTTTGATATTGCTTTAATGTCACCCTTGCACCATTTGTAATATTTTTAGTATATTTTTAAATGTTTATACAGCAGTGTACTGTATATTGTAATAACAGAATAGAGGAAAAATCAGCTCTTATATACATTATTTAGGTATGCATACTGGTCAGAGAGCCTGAGTTATCAGTAAAGGAGTACATCGCTAAGTAAGGAGAGGCTGTATATAACTTATGAATGCTTAATTATTTCACAATTGCAGCTCCCAAAATTGATATGACAGAGAATCACAATGTTTTTCTAAAGACAGTGGCACCAAAAAATGTGAAATTTGATGGAAAGCTTAGAATTAAGCAGGCAAAATTTGGCCATCTGGGTGCAATTTACACTGCAATTTCAGTTTTGAGTCACTTTATTAACTTATTCCATTACTCGGTTTTACCAAATTCCTTCACCTCTTGAAGGGGTGTTCCTTGATGTGGTGAAAAGGCTGTGGAATTAGACCTTTATGTTTACTTCTTTAGGCACAACCTAATTGCCCCCAACTCCTCCCCTCTCCTCCCTTTTCTACAATTGGCATTTGGGGGATTGCCCCATGGAATTTATAGTTCCTAGGCTGAAGAAAGGGGATCATTTTCCATCCCCATTCCTTTAAGACCTGCTCTCCAGAGTTCTAGAGGGTGGCTTTGGATGTCCTCGAGGTGATGGGTGTATCTCGGGAGGCTCCCTGCCAGCTCTGGAGGTGGCAGCCAAAGGGAGTATGCCTCTCAGTGGCTTTTTAAGCACTCTGTCAACGTGGCTCTGTGGATGTGAAGTTGCTATCCTGGATTTCCATTTACTAGCATGAAGGGTAAGGTAGGGAATGGGTTGCATACACCATCATTGCTGCTTGCTACACTGAGGGACTTCTTGGGCACAGAGGAAGATATATAGTCTTTTTTTTTTTTTATATGGAGCTATCTTCCCCACTACAGTGGACCCCCGGTTAACGATTTTAATCCGTGCAAGAGGGTAATTGTTATGCGAAATAATCGTTATGTGAATGAATTTTCCCCATAAGAAATAATGGAAATAAAATTAATCCGTGCAAGACACCCAAAAGTATGAAAAAAAAAATTTTTTACCACATGAAATGTTAATTTTAATACACACAAACTGAAAAAGGCATGCACACTTACATGACACTTACTTTTATTGAAGATCTGGTGATGATTGATGGGATGGGGGGAGGGGAGAAAAGAGATGTTAGTGTTTAGAAGGGGAATCCCCTTCCATTAGGACTTGAGGTAGCAAGTCCTTTTCTGGGGTTACTTCCCTTCTTCTTTTAATGCCACTAGGGCCAGCTTCAGAGTCACTGGACTTCTTTCGCACAAGATATCTGTCCATAGTGGCCTGTTACCTCTCGTTCCTTTATGACTTGCCTAAAGTGTTTCACAACATTGTCAGTGTAATAATCACCAGCACGGCTTGCAATAGCTGTGTGAGGGTGATTTTCATCCATGAAGGTTTGCACTTCAAGCCACTTTGCACAGATTTCCTTAATCTTTGTAGTAGGCAACTTCTTCAATTTCTCTCTCCCCTCCTCTGAACCAGTTTCCCCAGGTTGGCCTCTTGCTCTTGAAGTTGATCTATCAGCTCATCAGTGGTTAGTTCTTCATTGTCCTCCTCCACCAACTCTTCCACATCCTCCCCACTAACCTCCAACCCCAAGGACTTTCCAATGCCACAATGGATTCCTCAACTGGCATAATCATCTCAGGGTTAGCCTCAAACCCTTCAAAATCCCTTTTGTCTACACATTCTGGCCACAGTTTCTTCCAAGCAGAGTTCAAGGTCTTCTTAGTCACTCCCTCCCAAGCCTTACCTATAAGGTTTACACAATTGAGGATATTAAAGTGATCTCTCCAAAACTCTCTTAGAGTCAGTTGAGTTTCTGAGGTCACTACAAAGCACCTTTCAAACAGAGCTTTTGTGTACAGTTTCTTGAAGTTGGAAATAACCTTTCTGGTCCATGGGCTGCAGGAGAGGAGTGGTATTAGGAGGCAAAAACTTCACCTTAATGAAGCTCATGTCCCCATAAAGTCGCTCTGCCACGTCTGTAGGATGACCAGGGGCATTGTCTAACACCAGGAGGCACTTAAGTTCTAATTTCTTTTCAGTTAGGTAATCTTTCACATTGGGGGCAAATGCATGGTGTAACCAGTTATAGAAAAATTCCCTAGTGACCCATGCCTTACTGTTTGCCCTCCACAGCACACACAAATTATCCTTGAGGAAAATTCTTTTGCCTGAACGCTCTGGGAGTTTCAGAGTGATACACTAATAAAGGCTTCACTTTGCAATCACCAGTTTGCATTGGCACACATGAGAAGAGTAAGCCTGTCTTTCATAGGCTTATGTCCTGGGAGTGCCTTTTCCTCCTGAGTAATGTAGGTCCTGCTTGGCATTTTCTTCCAGAACAGGCCTGTTTCATCACAATTAAACACTTGTTCAGGTTTCAGTCCTTCACTGTCTATGTACTCCTTGAATTCCTGCACATATTTTTCAGCCGCTTTGTGGTCCGAACTGGCAGCCTCACCATGCCTTATCACACTATGGATGCCACTACGCTTCTTAAAATCTCTCAAACCAACCTTTGCTGGCCTTAAATTCACTCACATCATCACTAGTTGCAGCATTTTTTTAATTAAATCCTCATGCAACTTCCTAGCCTTTTCACATATGATCGCTTGAGAGACGCTATCTCCTGCTAGCTGTTTTTCATTTATCCACACCAATAAGAGTCTCTCAACATCTTCCATCACTTGCGATCTTTGTTTCGAAAACACAGTTAAACCTTTGGCAAGAACAGCTTCCTTGATTGTCTTTCTGGTGCCCACAATAGTAGCGATGGTTGATTGGGGTTTCTTGTACAACTTGACTATGGTCGGCGATACGCACTCCACTTTCATACTTATCAATGATGTCTTTCTTCATTTCAATGGGAATTCCACCCTTATTGGTGTACGGTTGGCACTAGAAGCTTTCTGGGGCCCATGGTCACTTATTTTCCAAAAAACACCAAAAAACACTGTAATAATACGAAATATTTGAGGATGTTTGATTTTTACCGGGAGGGGGGGTAAACAAGGCAGGGCGGCACAGTGAGGCTGGCTGGGGCGCACATTGACGCCCCGGACGAAAACGGTGAGGGGGTTTTTTTAATCGGTATCCGGCAAAAATTTTGCGATTAAAGTAAGCGGTTGGGGAAATAATCGCTATGTGATGCCACTTTTCGGGGGTCCCTGTTTTTTTCCTGTACTTTCTCCCCTCTCATTTCCTTATTTTTCTTTCCCCTTTTTTAATTGAAAAAAAATACTTTATGATCTCGTATACATGACTGCCTTCTCCTTTTCCCCTTTCCCTTTTCTCGCACTCCTTACTGACCCTAGCACACCAGGGCCCCTTTACAAGAATTAGTATCCCTTTGGGTAAACCCGTTACCCTACCCCCGTATGAAATTCCAGATAATCTTTTGATCTTCTAACCTTTGTTAACTTTGTAATTTATTCTGGTTTTTCCTCCTTGCAGGCATTGTTTTAGCTCTTTCACACATCAAGGTGCTGATTGCTCTAAAAAACCCCCCAAAAGATCCTCGACCTGGCTGATGAAGCTAATCTCAACTGCAAAACCCCTCACTCTTATTCTTAAAAAAACCCTCTTGAAAATCTTTCCCCAGAATCTGTATTTCAAGGGAAGTTCTGGGCAAAATTCTTTACCTTCAGCCCAAAAACAGACTTTTTTCCAGCTGCAGTACCAGAAAATTAACTTATACCAATCTCTTCGAGGGGGGCTCCTGCCGCTGCAAAAAGGGTATTGTCTGAGAATTGGACCCTTTGGTTTCTTCCCTGACTGAACCTAATTTCCCTCCAACCTCCCCTTCCCCCGTCCCATCATCCCCATTCCTCCTTTCCCATTCCTCCTCCCTATTTCCTCCCCTTTTTTCCCTTTCCAGTTTTCAACCCTTCAGGGGTTTTTCCCTCATGCATTCTAGTTCCTAGGTTGGGGAAGGGGCGGGTTCTTTTCATTCTTTTGAGGTCCTTGGTGGTAGTGTAGTTTCCCGTGGAATCTGGATTGTCTGGAGATCCCAATCCCTCTCCATACTACCGGGGAAATGGCTTTGGGTGTCTTTCAGATGATGAGTGTATGTCTGAAGGCTGACCGGTGGATTCCAGGAGGTGATGGCTGAAAGAGGTATACTTTGTGGTGGGTATCTGGCAGCTCTTTCTTTTGTCCACCAAGGTGGCTCGGTAGATGTGAGGTTGCTATCCTGGATTGCTGGTTTACTGGCATGAAAGGTAGGGTATGGCACGAGTTTTATGCCACATCTGCACTGCTAGCTGCTCTGAGGCCCTCTTGGACACAGAGGAGGGGTTTATGGCCCTTTCATTCCTTATAGGAGCTACCCCTCCATGTTCCCTTCCTTTTTTGTTTTTCTTTCCTTATTTTTCTAAAAAAAAAAAAAAAAGAAAAGAAAAGGGAGACCTAACCATGGAGTCCCAAATCCATGAAACTGCTCCTCCTGGGCCCCTTTCTGTAGCAGCACCCTCCTACGACCTTGCCTTGTTACTTGACCATCCTACAGACCTTTTTGATACCACCTGTATTTTTCTGCAGGTGACATTTTGTTGCATGCTCCCGATGCTGAGGCTCGACCTGACTCCTTTGATACATCCAACCTCTGCACGTTTTTGACTGTGCTTCCAGCTTCCCCCCTATACGGTGTGACAGTTTTCAGATCTCCCACCCCCCAAAAAGGACCATTTCCCCTCCTGCACCTAAAGAACACAACCTTTCTCTGATGAAAAGTTTCGACTGCCTCTCACTCTGCCAAAAAAGCCCAATGCTGCAATTGACCCCTATGTATACTATTATCATAGTAAAAAATGGACTAATTTTTTCACTCTGCAGCGACATTTTCCTTAGCTAGTTAATGACATAGTATCAGCAAGGCGCTCCTGTGCCATTTTTAGTCGAAATATTTCTTTTCATCTCTCAAGAGTGGTGAAACGCTTTGTCATGGACAAAATGTAGCCAGCCAGATTTTTTCTCCCCATCCCACCATAGATGTTTTCCCGAACAGTTTAAAACACCATTTCCCTAAATTCTTGTAGTGGTATGTCAGCTCCTAAACCTTTGTTCATGTTCCCCCAGACTTGGTGATTGTTACACTTAATTTCACCTAACAATAGGGGCAAAATAACCCTTTTTTTTTTTGTTATTTTATTTTTTTACCAATTTTTAGTTTAAAATTGGTATTTGGTTAGTAAATTAAAAAAACCACAAGCAATTTAAATGAAACACAATAAAACAAAAACCCAATTTTAAACTTAAAATTTCTCTTTAACAGATATGAAAAAAATTTTCAATTAATAATTCTAATCTCACCTTTTAAAACTTTTTTTGGAAAGGGCTAGGGAACGAAATAGTTATTTTCATAATGCAGAATTACCAGACTAAGGCAAAGGCAAGACAAAACTTGGTTAAATTTTTTTTTTATTTTAACTGGGGCTGTGGGTTGAAGCCCAGTCCCGAGTCAGGCTAGGAGCTGACTGCCTCACTCAATTTTCCCCAGAAGGCGAGCGTGCGTAAATTCTAAAACCACCAATTGGCACACAGTGTGTTACACATTCGTAATACCAAACCTAATATAATATAATAAATATTAAAATTTAAAAATAATCATGGGGAAAAGAAAAAATATAATACAATAAATAAAAAAGAGAGTTTTTTTGATGATTCATACTGTCCCCGATAATAATATATAGTCAAAACCTGCTTTTATTAGCTAGTAATAAAGTATTCGTGATATATTTTTACAGAATTTTTTAAAACCAGGCCTTTTTATTTTTTTTTAAATAATGGATGAAGTAGGGGGCGAACCCCTCCCCCTCGTGACTACGGTCCCCATTGACTTGTACTCTCTGTGGTGGGTACTCTTCCGTAGCAGGGTTGAAACATAGACACATCCTACATCATCTCCATTTCTCCATAACAAGATGGTAAAAAATCCCGACTAAACTTTTAAAAAAAAAGGGTATATTAATAAAATTTAAAGGGCCTAGAGAGGGCATCAGCAATGAGATTATTTTTTTCCTTTTTTTATGGGAAAGGGTAATAGAGAAGGGTTTGAATTCTAAAAGCCCAACGAAGAAAATTTGGGTTCTTCGTTTCATAGAATTTATAAAGGGTCAAAAGGATTATGATCGAGTACCCGATTTTGGGGTTGTAGAAGTCCAAATATACATAAAAAATTCTCTAGGCAACAACGAAGCAAAGGCTTCTTTTTCTATTTTTTTGAATAAAAATTTTGGGTGTTTCTTTAATTTAGAAGAAAAAAAGAAAATTGTAATAGGTCAAAAATTTGGAGCCTTCTGTAAAATGCGCCCCCAAAGCATACGCACTGGCATTATTTGAATGGAAGGTTTTTTAAAAATCAGGTTTTGAAATTTGGGGGAAGAGGAATAATTTTTTAAAAACGATTAAAAGCAATTTCACGTCCTGGGTCCATGAAAACTTTGTTTTTGACTTTTTAAAAATTTCAGTTAGGGGAAAAAGCTAACCTGTGCAAAATTGGGACAGAACCGAGGGTAGTAACCGGAAACTCAAAAAATTTTGATAGTTTTTCCCCTATCCTTGGGGGTTGGGAAAATTCTAAGGGGGCCTTTATTTTTGGCGTTCAAAGGGGGACTTCCCCTTGTCCAATCCAAATCCTAAGTTTTAAAAATTTCGTCTGGCCAATCACATTTGGGAAAAATTCATGTAAATTATGTTTCTTAAGGCGTCAAACAGGCTTTAAGCTGTCAAGGTGTTGGAGCCAACCTGGGGTTTATACGACTAAGCGCTAAGTAAGCTCTACTCCGCCAACCGCCCGTAAGATGTTCATAATACGCGGGGAACGAGACCCGCTTTACAGAAACCAAAAGGGCAAAACGCAATACTTGTATGGGCCACCAGACAAAAAGCCGATATCTCTTACTCTTGGACAACGGGACTTGGTAATACCCCTTTAAAAAGCCCCAATTTTGATATACTTAGCTCTGGGCCCTTGTCTTTTAAGTCGTAAAATTGGGGGTATTGGGAAACCCACGGGTCTTTTTACAGCATTGACTTTTCTAAAATCCTTGCCATACGGGGGTCCCATCTGGTTTGGGGACTAAATGCACGGGTGCCCAAGGACGTTATTTGGTTTTATAACCCCGGGTTTGAGAGAAAGAATTCCCTCGCCTCTATCCCCTTTTTTCGGGGACCCACTCTGTGGAGATTGCTTGAGGGAGTAGGTTCTCTGAGAGTAACATCGTGCACACCCAAGTACAGGGTTTTGGGGACGATTGAATAGGTGAGATTTGCCTTATGGGGGATTTTATTTCGTGCCTTTATCCATTTCCCAGATTTATCTAGAGAATTTAAATTTTTTAAGGGTCAATTTGTTCGAAAAAACGGGTTTTCCTTTCATTTCATCCGAATTACGGGAACCCGTTCTTGGTTCAGAAGTTATATGAAACGGTTTGAAACGATTCCTAATGGGGTTTAAAATTGGTTTAACGTGATCGTCCGTTGTATTCCCTTCTTCGGCGTCCTCCCAAGTAGTTCACGTCCTTGGGGCGTTTTCACGTTTTCTAAAGGACCTTCAAATTTGGGCTGTAGAGCATTCCCTGAGAAATCGTTAAAACCAGAACTGATCTTTTGGTTCAAATGAACAAGTTTAGTTCGCGACGATTCCTCCTTCATCTTCCTCTGTGTGCGTATTTTCGGCGGCCAAATTCTCTAGCTAGGCTCAGGGTTCTTTCATTAAGGGGGGAGAGCTCCAAAAAGCGGCGTTTTTCCCCCGGTCCAAGCTTCTTTGAGAACCGTATTCCCTAATTTGATGCCCAATATTAATCAAATGGCGAAAACTTAATTTGTCTTGTTCGTTTCCTTAGGGCAAACAAGAGTAGTGGAATACCTTCACCCAATCTTTGGAATCTTAAACAGTAGGACCTCATCAAAATCTTCAAAGTTTGATGGAACCTTTCCACCACCCTTTGATTGGGTAAAAGGGCCATCGGTAAACCGTCTTGCCCCCAAAGACCCAAAGGCTTACGGAAAAATTTGAAGTAAAATTTCGACCCTTGACCGATTGAACTTCCTTAAATCCAAAGTGAGAGAAGAATTAATCAGTGCTCTCACTATGGCAGCAAATCCCCTGAGAGGAACTGCTTGGGTACCTGGTACTGTGTCCATGATAGTGAACAGGAACTGGTTGCCCCGCCCCAGTCTTGGGGACGGGCCGACAAAGTCGATCCCAAAAAAAGGGTTCGCCTGTTACTTGTATGGGTTCAACGGGCAGGGGGTGGATATGTGAGTTTGCCTACAGTTGACACACGGACCACTTCTTTAAAACCGTTCCCCTTCCCTTTATTTTTGGGCCCTTGAAGTGTTGCAATTTTTCTAAAAATCTTCTTTTTTCCAATTCCACCTTGAGACTGTCAGACAAATTACATCAAAATTTCTAAAACGGGGTAGGCAAACCAGTAGATATCACTTTTAAGTGATCCCAGTTTCTTTTTTAGTAATCCTTTTCCCAATAGTAAGGTGTCCCTTTAAGGGGTTTTCTCCGACCAGCAAGCTTCCTGAGTCACAAAGGAGGGGTCTATTTGGATTCTCTTACTAGATCCTCCTTCGAGAATAAATCTATTTCGGAAACCAAACCCACTTGGGAAATGGTAAAACGGTTTTTGGGTGGATTGTTGGCTCGACACTCGAGTTTCGTGAATATGTCTCCTACCCTACGTCGACGTCGTCCATGACTTCCCTCCAACCAAAGGGGAAAAAGCGACTGTTTGGTCATCGCCCCGGGGTTTCTACGCTCAAGGAAAGAGGGTAGGTTCCGTTTGTCGGCTTCGATAGTAATTTTTTTCGTTGGATTTTCCATAAATATGGCTCTTTCCAATTCCTTCTTCCCCTAAGTCTTTCCCCAAACAAAATCTACGTTTTTATGGGGAAGTTAGTTGGGACACTCCATTACGTCCACCGTAAAAAAGGAGTTTCAACATTTAAAAATTTACAGGGGTACTTTGCGTTGGACCACCTAAGTTCCAAAAGGCCCTCGAAACCCATATATCGGCGGGGGTTTATAACATCTTTTCTTAATAATGTTAATAGGGCCCCCTATCCCCAAAGGAATTTACTTTCAACAAAGGCTATCGGTAATTCCTATTTGCTTTTGGGAAAATAAGGACTCTAGCCCTTTCAAGTTTGAGAATTTTCCCCTATTCTGCTTTCAACATAGTCTGTTGTTTTCCCCTTTGGGCAGAGCGCACTCTTGGTCACTTTCCCTTGGGTGAGTCGTAGAGGATATTATTTGTGTGGGCAATCAAAGGGGACTCCTTCCCTGGTCCCTATCACCTTAAAGCATTGTGATTTGAAATGTCCCCGCTTCCCCAACTACAACATTTTTAATTTTTTCCCATTCCTATCTGGTTATGGATGAGCTCGATTGAATTTTGGGGTTTTACTTCGGGTTTACTTGTTACAAAAGGGGTGAATGGGTTGGGAGGTCGTTACCCCAAAAACTTCGCAGGTTCGGGTCCGTTGCGGTTGATAACCTGGCCGCTTTAGATTTTACCAACCCTTTGGGAAATCTAAAGTTTTGCCCGCGCGGCATCTCAACAACATCGTTTGCGGTGGCCAAAAAATTGGCGAAATCCCTTGGAAAATTTTCATACAAATCTTCTAGTAACATTTTAAATTTTGATAGATCTTTTTTAAAATCGTGACCCAAAGCCAAACCCCAAAGTTCAAACGCCCTGCTTTCCCCCGGGCAAAATCTAAAATAATTTTTCCGTTTTCTGTTCAAGAACAAAAACCATTTGGGAACAATAGGGAGCTGCATATGCTTCTAAAAAAGTTCTCTTTTTCACGTGTACGGACATAAAACTATATGGGAACGAGGGACAAAACTGCGCCTTTCCCTTAAGACGTGTGCAGCAAAGTGGCCCCTTTTTTTTTTGGGCCACCCATTGAACGTGGGTTTGTTTTTTCCAAAAAAAAAGAATTTATCTAATCTTTTCGTTAAATTAGGGAAACCACAGAGCGCTTTTTGCAAGTCAAACCCCCGGGTTTCCAGGCTTTCACGTCTCTTTCTTCCGGAACTCCCTTTTTGCTTTGTTTCAAAAAACGAAACCTTTTTACGCCAAATTCTTCCTCGTTTTTGAGTTTTAGCCCTTTGTTTGAGGTTTTTTTAAAAGTAATTTCGTTCAATTCTCTCTATTTTTTGGGGCGTGAAAAACCCAAGGTAAGACACCGGGGGTTTTTGGGGGGTCTTCTCCCCAAGAATTTTTGGGGGACACCCTCCAAAATTATCCCTCTTTTACGGGGGTTCTTTTCCAACCCCGAACATACTCCGGGGAAAGAAACGGGGGAAGCTTTGGACTGGACTGGTAGTAAAGGCCCTTTTAACCCCCGGGTCAAATTTATTTAAAAGGCAGTTCCCGTCCCGGGGGTTTCACTTCCTCGAACTGAGAAATTAAAAATATCTTCCAAAACTAATTTTTGGCATTGCTTGGGGTTTCGGAAATAATCTCCTTAAATTTGGGACCTAAGAGTCTCTGCCTTGGGATCTATTTAAGGTAAACTAACTGCAGCTATTTGCCAACACTCTGTAATTTAAAGTTTCAAGGTACCCTTTAATTCATTTAAAAATGACAATTTGGTCCATTTTTTTAATTCTCGCAAGGGAGCTTAATTTTAATGCAAAACAAATATTATTCAGAATGTAGCTCCCCCGGAAAAAGCCCAAACCCGTTCGAAAAATCTTCACCCTAACAATGGGGCACAAATAAAATCCATTTTTTTTGTTAGTTTTATTTTTTCCAATCATTTAGCTTCATTGGTATTTGGTTAGTGAATAAAATAACCCAAGCAATTATAAAATTAAAAACAATACAACAAAAAACCCAATCTTACTTCAAATTTTCATTAACAAGTATATAAATAATTTCAATTAATAAACTACTAATCTCACCATTTTAAATTTTTGAAAGTCGGGTAAAGAAAAAGTTTCTTCTAATCATGAATTTCCCGATAATGGCAAAGGCAAAGACATAGACTTGGTATAAAATTTTAGTTTAAGCAGGGGCTTGGGTTTGAAGACCCGTACCGAGTCAGAGGCTAGGGGCTGCTGCCTCACCAACACTCCCTAGTATGACTTACTCGGCAGAAGGCGACGCGTGGGGTCAATTTAGAACCACCAAATTTGGCACTACGTGTGGTTACCATTCGTAAACCTAAACCAAAAATTAAAATAATTAATATTATAATTTTAATAATCTAGGAAAGTATAATATAATACAATATAATACAAAGAGAGTACTTTTGATGATTCATACTGTACCCGATAATAATATATAGTCGAACCTGCTTTATCTAGCTAGTAATAAAGTAGTTCGCGATATATTATTACAGAACTTATTTTAACCAGGCCTTTTATTTTTGTATATAATGGAGTGAAGTAGGGGCGCGTAACAGTGATGACATTCTTAAACAGCTTGAGCTTCAAGACCTCCCAATTCTCAAAGTAGACACATATGTACTACAGTGGTCCCTTGATAATTGTAGGGCTCGAGAGTCATAAATTTCCGAAATCATAGTGATATTTTCGTAAAAACATGGGCTCGCTAATCATAGATTGACTTGTGAATAGTAGTTTGTCCAGCACACGTATGCACCTGTGAGCCGGGGGTGGCCTCTCTTCCCAGCCAGTGTGGCAATTGTTTACCAGTGAGCAAAGGTCCCCTCACTTGCTCCTACGAAATATTTCATAATATTCCATTCATTTTAGTGCTTGCAAGTACTAAATAAGCTACCATGGCTCCAAAGAAAGCTCCTAGTGCCAAGCCTTTGGTAAAGAAGGTGAGAAATATAATTGAATTTAAGAAAAACGTCATTGAACAATATGAAAGTGGCGTAAGTGTGGCGAATTGCCAGGATGTATAACAAACCCTATACAACCAATGTTCCATCGTGGCCAAGAAAAAGGAAATCAAGGATGCTGTTGTTGCAAAGGGGGTAAATATGCTGACAAAAATGAGATCACCAGTACTCAAAAAGGTTGAGAAGTTATTATTGGTGTGGATAAATGAGAAACAATTAGCAGGAGATAGTCTTATGACATCGATTATTTGTGAAAAGGCTAGGCAGTCGCATGACGATCTGGTAAAGAAATTGCCTGCAAATAGTGGTGATGTGAGTGAATTTAAGGCCAGCAAAGGTTGGTTTGAGAGATTTAAGAACTGTAGTGGCATACACAGTGTAGTAAGGCATGGTGAGGCAGCCAGTTTGGACCACAAAGCGGCTGAAAAATATGTGCATGAATTCAAGGAGCACATAGAGGCTGAAGGACTGAAACCTGAACAAGTGTTCAATTGTGACGAAACAGGCCTCTTTTGGAAGAAAATGCCAAAGAGGACCTACATTACACAGGAGGAAAAGGCACTGCCAGGACACAAGCCTATGAAAGACAGGCTGACGCTCATGTTCTGTGCTACTGCTAGTGAGGATTTCAAAGTGAAGCCGTTACTAGTGTACCATTCTGAAAATCCCAGAGTGTTCAGGAAAAACAATGTTATGAAGAGTAAATTGTATGTGTTTTGGAAATCTAATAGTAAGGCATGGGTCACGAGGGACATTTTCGTCGAGCGGTTCAATTAAGTGTTTGGCCCTAGTGTGAAGAATTACCTCCTGGAAATGAAATTGGATCTCAAGTGCCTCCTAGTAATGGACAATGCACCTGCTCATCCTCCAAACTTGGATGACCTAATTGAACAATATGAAAGTGGCGTAAGTGTGGCCGAACTGGCCAGGATGTATAACAAACCCTATACAACCATATGGTCCATCGTGGCCAAGAAAAAGGATATCAAGGACGCTGTTCGTGCAAAGGGGGTAAATATGCTGACAAAAATGAGATCACCAGTACTCAAAAAGGTTGAGAAGTTATTATTGGTGTGGATAAATGAGAAACAATTAGCAGGAGATAGTCTTATGACATCGATTATTTGTGAAAAGGCTAGGCAGTTGCATGACGATTCGGGGGCAAGATGATGATCTTGCCCCTGGATACCACTCCTCTCCTCCAGCCCATGGACCAGCAGGTCATTGCAAACTTTAAAAAGCTCTACACCAAAGCATTTGTTTCAAAGGTGCTTGAATGTGACCTCAGACACTCACTTGACCCTAAGAGATTTTTGGAAAGAACACTTCAGCATCCTCCATTGCATAATTCTTATAGGTATGGCTTGGGAGGGAGTGACTACCAGGACTTAGAACTCATTCTTTTATATGTAGGCCCACCAACTTTCTCTTGCTACATTTGAAGGCACTAGAATTTATGCGTACTAGTACAGCATCAACCCTGGCGTGCAAGCTGTACTAGTACGGCACCAACCCTGAAAGGGTTTATGAAGCGTCAGTTCATACAATTAAAAAGAATGAGGCGAATATACGAACTTGTGTAAAGAATAACCCAAGATGTCATCTCATGAAAAGAATGACACACAGGTCCCAACAAGTAAATAAAACAGAAAACTTATTGCTTAAGTGGATTGAACAAAAGACAAAGAAAGGTGCACCACTTAATTTCATCTTAATTAGGGAAAAGGCCTTACAGTTGTTTAAAGCAGTGTGTGATAAGGAAGGCAGGCCTGAAAATGAGTGTGTGTTTAGCACAGGCTGGTTCCACAATTTTATGGTACACAATAAGTTACATAATATTAAGTTGTCTAGTGAAAGTGCTTCAGATGATCATACAGCAGCAAGTAATTTCCTTGCTAAATTGCAGAAAATTATTTCTGAGGGTGGCTATGAGCCACATCAAGTGTTTAATGCTGATGAGACAAGTGTTTTTGGGAAAGAGAAGAGTGCACCAGTCTTCAAGACAGCAGAGGATTGCTTCACCTTGATCCTTTGCAGTAATGCATCAGGTGATTTCAAGTGTAAGCCCATGGTTATTTACCACTCAAAGAATCCTTGTGCTTTGAAAGGTGTAGATAAAAATACCTTCTCAGTAATCTGGAGGTCAAACCAGTTAGCATGTATGACAGAGGAAATATTTATTGACTGGTTTAAACATCACTTTATTCCTGAAGTCAAGTTTTACCTGCACAGCAAGAACCTTGCATTCAAGGCTCTATTCATTCTTGGTAATTCCCGTACTCATCTACAAGCTTCACTGGATGTGACCATACATGAAAAAGTTGTATTTTTACCTCCAATTACAACATCTCTAATACAACTACTGGATTGGGGAGTTATTATGTCATTTAAGTGTAACTACACAAAAAAAGTTATGAAAAAATTAGTTGCATCAATGGAATCTGATTCCAACTTGGCAGTACCAAGCTTCTGGAATAAATTTAACATTGCAGATGCTATCAGCTTTGCTAGAATTGGATGGAATGAAGTGCCCCAATCAACATTAAATCCAGGCTGAGGAAAGTTATGTCCTTCTGTAGTTAATTCTTTCACTGGTTTTCCCTTGCTTGAGAGTCAGGTTCAGGAAATTGTTCAGCTGGCAAGGAGATTACCCGGTGATGGTTTTGAGCAGTTCCATGTTGCTGCTAAACTAGCAGACTTTTTCACTGAAGAGAACCCTGACAAATCTAGAAGCAGCTGTATATTGTACTGCAGGGTAAAAGAGCCCAGAGATCCATTACAGAATGTATGTACACTACAATAAAACCACTGACTTCAGTACCAGAACCTCTACAATCCACTTCTGTCGTCAACCAACAACCATCCACCCCAGCCCAGTAGGGCCACAACATGCATATCCACTCTCTTCACAATCATCCACAAACACCATTACCCACAATGTAAAGTAAGAAATACTATTATTTATATTGCATTTGTAGTCTTAAGCAGTAATATATCATGACAATGAACTTTTATTTTTGTAAGATCTGTTTGGTCTAAAAAAAAGTTGTTTGGCTTTTTTGGGGGCTTCCAGGAATGTAACCCTAAAAAAAAGTTGTTTGGCTTTTTTGGGGGCTTCCAGGAATGTAACCCGATTTTTCCCATAAGTTCTTCAGTTCAACTAACGCGATTTTACCTAAATAACGAAAAAAGACACAATACCGTGACTGGAACAATACACAAATAACCCGCATGTAGAAGAGAGGAGCTTACGATGACGTTTCAGTCCGACTTGGACCATTTACAAAGTTACGCTAATGAGAAGTAGAGCAGGAAGAGGTATATATAGGCAGGAAGAGGTAGTGGTGGTGGTAGTAGTAGTAATAGTAGTAGTAGTAATAGTAGTAGTAGTAATAGTAGTAATAGTAGTAGTAGTAATAGTAGTAGTAGTAATAGTAGTAGTAGTAGTAGTAATAGTAGTAGTAGTAATAGTGGTAGTAGTAGTAGTGGTAGTAGTAGTAGTGGTAGTAGTAGTAGTGGTAGTAGTAGTAGTGGTAGTAGTAGTAGTGGTAGTAGTAGTGGTAGTAGTAGTGGTAGTAGTAGTAGTAGTAGTAACAGCAGCAGCAGTGGTAGTAGTAGTACTGGGGAATAAGGAGGACAAGCAAGTCCAATACAAAGAAAAGGGAGCACTGCAAGGGAGCTAGGTGCCCACAGAGGGAAAGCAAGTACACAGAGGTGGGGAAGAAGGGGAAGTGATGAAATAAATAATGAAGGAACAGAAACATGAGACAGAAGAAAGACAACCAGAGGAGAAAAGGGGGAAGAGGGAGAAGAAGAAAAAAGGAGGAATCAGGTTAAGTCACGAGTGTTCTGAAAGTGGGGAGTGACTTAGCCTTAAAATGTTTT
>NC_069479.1:2811991-2826991 GCF_026875155.1 Cherax quadricarinatus
ATGGAGTCCTCCTGTCTCTACTGTAAATAGCCTTTAAATCTCATGTTGAAACTCCACAAATACTTCTTTGGTCGTTTCATGTGAACTCCCCGCCTTCCTCAGCCTGATTACCTGCGTCCATGACTGTTGTTTTCTACTGGATGTGGTTAATCAATAGCTTCGGGTCAGATTTGACTTTCGATGCTATGTTATTTTCGTATTGTCGCTGACCCTCCCCTCTTATCTGTGCGTGTGTGTGGTTGTGTGTGTCGTGACTTCCTAATAGGGAAAACTTGCAATTTTGGCTTAATAGCGGCGCTCTTCTTGCCAAATAAGGAAAGCGAAAGAATTAAGCGCGCAATAATTGCGCAAAAATCATTCTGAGCCTAACGAAAAAAATATATTTCATTGTGTTTATTAAATTACTGTAAACTATTGAAAAACATTTTAGTGATAGTGCTTATTTAAATGCATTTTGATATAATAGGTTATGTAAAGTGTTCAAAGGTTCTTTTGGTGCAAAAAATTAAATTTTTACATTTATAATATATATGAAAAATATATCTTTAAACGTTTAAGAGAAATTTTTAGAATGGACTTAATTTTAAAGAGTTGTTGTTAGAGACCACAGTTTTACCTATTCGGCAAGATAATATATATATATATATATATATATTTCTATATATCATATATATATATATTATATATATATATATATATATATATATATATATATATATATATATCTATATATATATATATATATATATATATATATATATATATATATACTAATATATATATATAACAACTGATCTCTGGTTGAGGAGAATCCGAACCTATGAACCTGGAAAAAGGTACGCAGTGCTTACCTATCTACCCACTACTTGGACCATACCTTGGAGGTCAGCTTGCGCTAGACTTTGATCCAAGGCAGCTAGCTTTCAGGGAGAAGGCTTACGCTTTTCATGTCATCCCCTGATGCTATCAGCCTTACTAGAGATATTAACATGCAAGGAATCGCAAGAGCAGGGCGATAATTTACACAAATATGTATATATATATATATATATATATTATATATATATTTATATATATATATATATATATATATATATATATATATATATTATATATACATTATAATATATATATATATATATTATATCTATATAATATATATATATATAATATATATATATATATATATTATATATATATATATATATATAATATATATATATAATATATATATAATACTATATATACAATTATATATACATTTAAATATATATATATATATATATATTATATATATATATATAATATATATAATATATATAATATATATATTATATATATATTCTATATTATATAGGTAGTAGGTGGTAGACAGGCACCACCCAGGGAAGTACTACCGTCCTGCCAGATGACTGTGAAACAAAAACCTGTAACTGTTTTGCATGATGGTAGGATTGCTGGGTTCTTTTTCTGTCTCCATAAACACGCTAAGAATAACAGGGATATCTTGCTACTCCTACTTACACTTTGGTCACACTTCCACAGACACGCACATGCATATATATATATACATACATCTAGGGTTTTTCTCCTTTTTCTAAATAGCTCTTGTTCTTTTTTATTTTCTATTGTCCCATGGGGAAGTGGAAAAGAACTTTCCTCCGTATGCCATGCGTGTCGTATGAGGCGAACTAGAAATGCCGGGTGCAATGGGCTAGTAAACCCTTCTCCTGTATACCAATTACTACATAAAGAGAGAAGAAAAAATCTTTGTAC
Source organism: Cherax quadricarinatus (assembly GCF_026875155.1). Lineage (NCBI taxonomy): Eukaryota > Metazoa > Arthropoda > Malacostraca > Decapoda > Parastacidae > Cherax > Cherax quadricarinatus. Next base: position 2,813,768 of record NC_069479.1, read on the forward strand.
AAAACTGGGTTGCTTAAATGTGCGTGGATGTAGTGCGTGAAAAGAAACAGATGATTGCTGATGTTATGAATGAAAAGAAGTTGGATGTCCTGGCCCTAGCGAAACAAAGCTGAAGTGGGTAGGGAGTTTCAGTGGGGGGAAATAAATGGGATTAAATCTGGAGTATCTGACGAGAGTTAGAGCAATGGAAGGTGCAGTATGTTAAATGAGCTGTTATGGAAGGAGAAAAGAGAATATGATGTGTAAATTCAAGAATTATGTGGATTTAAAGTAAGGTTGGATGCGAGAAGTGGGTCATATAAGCGTGATGCACCTGGAGAAGAGAGGAATGCAGAGGAGAGAGAGAGATTCTTGGGAGATGTTAAGTGAATGTATAGAGCCTTGAAACCAAGTGAGAGAGTAATTGTGGTAGGGGGACTTGAATGCCTAAAGTAGGAGAAACTTTTAGAAGAGGGTGTGGTAGGTAAGTTTGGGGGTGCCGGGGTAAATGTAATGGGAGCCCTTTGATTTAACTTTGTATAGAAAGGGGTTTAGTTATAGGTAATACATATTTAAGAAAAAGAGGATAAATAAGTATACACGATATGATGTAGGGCGAAAATGACAGTAGTTTGTTGGATTATGTATTGGTAGATAAAGACTGTTGAGTAGACTTCAGGATGTACATGTTTATAGAGGGGCACAGATATAATCAGATCACTTTATAGTTGTAGCTTACACTGAGAGTAAAAGGTATGGGATCAAGGAGAATAGACGCAATCAGGGAAGAGAGAGGTGAGGTTTATAAAACTAAAGAAAGGGGCAGGTTATAGCGTTATAAGATAAACAGCTATGGAGGTAGATGTGGCTAATGGAGAAGCATAGCTGCATGGGGTCGAAGAGGTATGGGGTAGGTTTAAAATGTAGTGTTGAGTCGTTCAGCAGAGTTTGTGGTTAAGGAAAGTGGGTCGCAGGAGGGAAGAGGATCGATGGTTGGAATGATGATGTACAAGAGAGTAGTAAGGGAGGAAAAAGTTAGCATATGAGAAGTTTTTACAAAAGTAGAAGTGATGGCAAGGAGGGAAGAGTATATGGAGAAAAAGAGAGAAGTTAAGAGAGTGGTGAAGCAATGTAAAAAAGAGAGCAACATGATGAGAGTGGGTGGAGATGTTATCAACAAATTTTGTTGAAAATTAAGAAAAGTTTTGGAGTGAGATTTAACAATGAAGAAAGCTCGAGAACAATATGGATTTGTCGTTAAAAATAGGCGAGGAGATTATAAATGGAGAGGTAGATGTTTTGGATGATGATGGAATATTTTGAGGAATTGTTAAATGGTTGATGAAAGATAGGGAAGCTGTGATTCGTGTATAGGGCAAGAGGAATTAAACATCTTGTAGGAGTGAGGAAAGAGCCGTTGTGAGTGTGGGGAGAGTTCGTGAGGCAGTAGGTTAAAATGAAAGGGGGTAAGGCAGCCGGGATTGATGGGATAAGGTTAGAAACATGTAAAAGCAGGTGGGGATATAGTTTTGGAGTGGTTGGTGCAAATTATTTTATAAATGTATGGAAGAGGGTAAGGTACCTAGGGATTGGCAGAGAGCATGCATAGTTCTTTGTATAAAGGCAAAGGGGATAAAAGAGAGATGCAAAAATTATAGGGGATAAGTCTTTTGAGTGTACCATGGTAAAGTGTATGGAGAGAGTTATAATTGAACGATTTAGAGTTAATAAGAGGGAGAATAGTGATAAGCAGATGACAAGGAGGCTTTAGGAAAGGTTAGGGGGTGTGTGGACAGGTTGTTTACAGTGAAAACATTTAAGTGAACAGTATTTAGATGAAGGCTTAAAGAGGTCTTTGTGGCATTTATGGATTGGAAAGGCGTATTGACAGGGTGGATAGGGGGGCAATGTGGCAGATGTTGCAATGTGTATGTGTAGGGAGGTAGGTTACTGAAAGCTGTGAGAGTTTTTACGAGGTTTGTGAGGCTCAAGTTAGAGTATGTAGGAAAGAGGGATATTTTTTCGCAGTAAAAAGTAGCCTTCAGCCAAGGATGTTGTGATGTCACGTGGTTGTTTAATATAATATATGATGGGTTGTCAAGAGAAGTAAATGCGAGGGTCTTGGCAAGAGGCGTGGAGTTATAAAGATCCCCAGCCCTTCGCTCAGATCACACACAAAGTGGGAGTTGGCACACGCTGCTCTTCGCCTATGTCCCCACACTGTGCTCTTGGGAGATTCATGAAGAGAAAGTTGCAGAGATTGGTGGAAATGAATTTGGTCTAGGGTGTGCATAAAGAAGAAAATTAAAGGTGATACAGGGAAAGAGGTAAGGTTATGAGGATAACAAAAGATTAAGGTGATGAAAAAGATTGAATATCAGGATTGGAGGGAGAGAGTATGGAGGAGGTGACGTATTCAGTATATTGGGAGTGGAAGTGTCAGCGGATTGGTCCTTGAAGATAGAGTGTGAATCATAGAATTTGATGAGGGAAAAAAAAAGAGTGAGTTAGTGGTGCACTTAGGAGTCTGTGGAGACAAAGAACTTTTTTTTTTTTGTCCTTGGAGGAAAAGAGGGGAATGTATGAGAGTATAGTTTTACCAACGTTCTTATATGGTTGAAGCGTGGGTGAGAATGTTGTTTTAACCGCGCGGAGAAGGATGGAGGCAGTGAGTTGTCATGTCTGAGGGCAATGTGTGGTGTGAATATAATGCAGAGGAATTCGTAGTTTTGGAAGTTAGGAGGGGTGCGGGATTACCAAAACTGTTGTCCAGAGCGGCTGAGGCAAGGGTTGTTGACGGTGTTTCGGATTTGTAGAGAGGAATGGAGCGAAACAGAAATGACTTCAAGAGTGTATCAGTCTGTAGTGGAAGGAAGGCGGGGTAGGGGTCGGCCTAGGAAGGGTTGGAGGGAGGGGGTAAAGGAGGTTTTGTGTTGCGTGGGGCTTGGACTTCCAGCAGGCATGCGTGAGCGTGTTTTGATAGGACGTTGAATTGGAGACAAATGGTTTTTAATACTTGCGTGTGTTGGAGTGTGAGCAAAGTAACATTTATGAAGGAATTCAGGGAAACGGCAGGGCCGGAATTGAGTCTGGAAGATGGGAAGTACAGTGCCTGCCACTCTGAAGGAGGGGTGTTAATGTTGCAGTTTAAAACTGTAGTGTAAAGCACCTTCTGGCAAGACAGTGATGGAGTGAAATGATGGTGAAGTTTTCTTTTTCGGGACACCCTGCCTTGGTGGGGGAATCGGCGTAGATAATAATAATAAAAAAATATATATGTATATACATATATATATATTTGTATATATTATATATAGTTTTTTTTTATTTATATATTATATAATATATATATATAATATATATACATATTATATATATATATATATATATATATATATATATATATTTATATATATAATTTAGATATATAATTTATTTATTATATATATGTATATATATAGGTATATAATTTATATATAATATATTTATAGTATATATATAATATTTATATATTTATATGAATATATTTATATAGATAATTTATATATATTAATATATAATATATATATATATATATAATATAAATTTATTATATATATATCCTCCTTGGGAAAGTGGTAAACTGAATTCTTCCTCCGTTATGGCCTTGTCGTGTTGTAAGAGGAGACTAAAATGCCGGGGTAGCAAGGATAAACCGCTAGAACCCCCTTCTCCTGTATATATTAATTAATGTATAATGGAGATAGGAAGTTTCTTTCGTTTTGTCATTGTGGGACAACATGGCAAGAGGGGGGATTTCGGCACGGTGTGTTTTGAATTGATATAGTTGTTGTGGTGTGTGTGGTCATGTGTAGTGTGTGTGTGTGAAGGAAGTGTGTGTGTGTGTGTGTGTGTGTGTGTGTGTGTGATTTTTATTTTATATATATATATTTATAATATATATATATATTTATTTTTATATATATAATATATATATATATATATATCATATATATATTTATTATTATATATAATATATATATATATTTATACATAATATATATATATTTATATATATACTATATATATATATTTAATATATATATATATATTCTATATATATATTTATATATATGTCGTGCCGAATATGTAAAACGGCAGTCAGTTAGACAAGAACTTTCGAACTTTCCGAAAATTTTCTCATTATACAGTTTAAAGATATATTTTTTTCATTATGCTTAATGTAAAAAATTTTAATTTTGCACACCAAAAGAATCTTAGAAAACTTACATGAACACTCTATTATAACAAAGCAATTTATTTTTGCCTAACCAATCTAAATATATTTTAGATTTGTTTACAATAATTTAATACTAAACTTATACAATGTAAATATATTTTTTTCGTTAGACGTTCAGAATGATTTTGGCGAAATTATTGCATACACAAATTTTCGAATGTCCTATATGGGCAAGATGAGGCGATGCTTATTTTAAGACACAAGATCGCATTGTTTGCCGATTCGACTCGACCATATTTATATAGCTTTTTGTGTGTGTGAGTGTGTGTGTCGTGATTTTTTTATTTTTTTTTTGTATTTTTACGTTAATATTATCATAGTATTACTATATATAAATAAGCTTATATATATTTATAATATATTGATTTATTTATATATATATTTATATATATATATTATATATATATTATTATATAATATATATCTATATATATATATATATTTCCATATAGGCATTTTATGCGATTTGGGAATAAAGGGCATATGACAGGGTGGATAGGGGGGCCAATGTGCGATGTTGCAAGTGGTATTGTGTTGTAGGTGTAGGAGGTAGGGTACATGAAAGCCAGTTGAGAGTTTTTACGAGGATAGTGAGGCACTCAAGTTAGGAGTTAAGTTAGGAAGAGGCGAATTATTTCCCAGTAAAAGTAGGCCCTTAGACAGGAGTGTGATGTCACCGTGGTTGTTTAATATATTTATAGATGGGGTTGTAAGAGAAGTAAATGCGAGGGTCATGGCAAGAGGCGTGGAGTTAAAAGATAAAGATCATACAAAGTGGGACGTTGTCACTAGCTGCCCCTTCTTTGCTGATGAACACTGTGCTCTTGGGAGATTTGAAGAGAAGTTGCAGAAGAGATTGGTGGTATGTATTTGGTGGGTGCTGCCAAAAGAAGAAAATTAAAGGTGAATACAGGAAGAGTAAGGTTATGAGGATAAACAAAAAGTTTAGAGTGATGAAAGATTGAATATCAGATTGGAGGGAGAATGTATGGAGGACGAGTAAGGAGGTAAATGTTATTCAGAATGTGTGGAGTGGGACGTGTCAGCGAGATGGGTCTATGAAGATGTGGTGAATCATAGAATTGATGAGGGCGAAAAGAGTTGATGGTGCACTTAGGAGTCTGTGGAGACAAAGAACTTTGTCATTGGAGGCAAAAGAGGGGGAATGTATGTGAGGTATAGTTTTACAAACGCTCTTATATGGGTGTGAAGCATGGGGTGAATGAATGTTGCAGAGAGGAGAAGGCAGGAGGCAGTGGAGATGTCATGTCTGAGGCCATGTGTGGTTGTGAATATTACTGACAGAGAATTCGTAGTTTGGAAGTTAGGAGGAGGTGCGGGATTACACAAAAACTGTTGTCCAGTGGGATGAGGAAGGGTTGTTTCCAGGTTGGTTCGAAGACTGTTGAGGAATGGAGCCGAAAAAGAATGACTTCAAGAGTGTTCTGTCGTAGTGCGAAGGAAGGCCGGAAGTAGGGGTCGGCTAGGAAAAGGTTGGAATGAGAGGGGGTAAAGGAGGATTTGTGTGCGAGGGGCTTGGACTTCCAGCAGGTATGCGTGAGCGTTGTGTTTGATAGGAGTGGAATGGAGACAAAGGGTTTTTAGTTTTTAATAATTGACGTGCTGTTGGAGTGTGAGCAAAGTAACATTTATGAAGGGGGTTCAGGGAAACCGGAGGCCAGCAGAATTGAGTCATGGTAGATGCGGAAGATTTCAGTGCTGCTATCTGAAGGAGGGGTGTGTTAATGGTGCCAGTTTTAAAAAATGTAGTGTAAAGCACCCTTATGGCACAAGACAGGGTTGGTTGTGTATGTTGCGTGTTAGTTGTTCATTTTGCGTGGCCCAACAAGGCCGTGGTCAACCCCCCCCCCCCCCCCCCCTTGGAGGGGGTTGCGGACATCGCCGGGGTGTTGTTGTTGTTGTTGTTGTGTGTGTTGTGTGTGTGTGTGTGCGTGAGTGTTGTGTGTGTGTGTGTCGTGTCGTGTGTGTGAGTGTGTAGCTGTGTGTTGTGTGTTTGTGTGTAGTGTGTCGTGTAGGTGTGTGTCGTGTGTGTCGTCGCACCCCCGTGTGTGCTGTGTGTGGGTGTGTGTGTGTGATGTGAGATTGGGAGGCGTGCGGAATAGTAATGTGTGTGTGTATGTGTGTTCTGTCGGTGTGTGTGTCGTGGTGTGTGTGTGTGTGTGTGTGTGTTTGGGTGTGTGCTGTGTGTGTGTGTGTGTGTGTGTGTGTGTTTTCTTTGTGTGATGTGTTTGTGTGAGTATGTGTGATGTGTGTTGTCAATTGTGTTATATTTATTCATATTATATATATTATTTATATATATATTATATATACTATATATATATATATTTATATATATGAAAACTTAATTATATATATATACATACCCTACATATATACATACTTATATAAATACACATGATGTACAGTACATTTATACATACATATATACATACATATATAACATACAATATATTACATACATATTTACATACATACATACATAATAAATATACACAAGTAGTGATGAAGGCAGCTCAATGGCTCATTCTATAGAGTGGCCTCCCACGTATGGCTCCCCACAGTATGGCTCCTCCTGAAAGGGCCTGCGGACTGAGTGGCCTCCTTTTCTGGAGTGGCCGCTCCTTTTCACACTCTACGTGCTAATGACCTATTTTCACAACCTATATGTTAATCCTTTTTCACACCTATATGATAAATGACCTTGACCCCACCAACGGACCCCACCCACGACCCCACCCATGGACCCACCCACGACACTCACCCATGACCCCACCCACACGAACCCCACCCACTACCCCACCCACGATACCCCACCCACGACCCCCACCCACGACCCCACACCCCGGCCCCACCACGACCCCACCCGCGCCCCCCACCCTCCCCCCGCCCTCGCGCCCCCCACTACCCCCACCCACGCCCCCTGGCGCCCCCTCATGCCCGCGTCCCGCGCCCCTTACCGACCCCCGCCGCCACCCAACGACCCGCGCCCCGCGACCCCCCCACCCGCTCCCCCCTCGACCCCCCACCCGAACCCTGCCTCGCCCCCGCCAACCCACCGCCCCACCGCGCCCTACGCTGCCCGTGCCACTCGACGCCCCCACCCCGCGCCCCTCTTGCCTGCCCCGCCCCGCCTTCACTGCTGTGCCTTCTGCCAGCAGTCATACAGATCCCCCCGCCCCCCGCTCTCCCCGAATTTTTTTTCGCAATTTTCTTTCGAATTTTTTTTGAATTTCTTTTTATTAGTGCTCTCACTTCCCGAAATCAAGTTTTTTGGATTGCCCCCCTCCCACTTTCACCCCCACCCCAATTTTTTTCGAATTTCTTTTTTATTGATAATACAAAGTCTCCATCTCCTCGGATCAAGTTTTTCTCGATATCAAAGACTCCAATTCCTCGGGATCATATTTTTCTCCGAAATCAAAGTCTCCATCTCCTCGGATCAAGTTTTCTAGATTTCGCAAAGACTCCAATTCCTAGGATCAAATTTTCTCGAAATCGAAGTCTCCATCTCCTTGGATCAAGTTTTCCCGATAATACAAAGACTCCAATTCCTCGGATCAAATTTTTCTCGAAATCAAAGTCTCATCTCCTTGGATCAAGTTTTTCGATAAATACAAAGACTCAATTCCTCGCGATCAATTTTTCTCGAAATCAAAGTCTCCATCTCCTTGGATCAAGACTTTATCGATCATACAAAGACTCCATCTCCTTGGATCAAAGTGTTTCTCTGATAATACAAGATCTCCATCTCTCGCGATCAAGTTTGTGCGATTCCCCCCTATCAGGGTAAGCATTCAAATGAACTCCTCCTATGGGGCATGGTACTCTCTCTTTAATACAGGTCTAAACAAGTGCTAATCCTGACGTCACACCCATCTGTGTTTACTCGGCGGTCAGTGAGTCACAGTGATGAACTCACACATAAGGCCCCTGAATCTTGTCGACTTCCCCCTATGTCAGAGTGGACGGTCACGTGATGACCTCACACATACAGGACTGAATCTCGTCGACTTAACCTATGTCAGTGACGTCACGCGATTGACCCCACACACACAGGCTGGAATCTTGTTCGACTTCCCCATATGTCAGGACGTCACGTGCATGACCTCACACATTACAAGGACTGAATCTTGTCGACTTTCCCTCTATGTCAGTGGACGTCACGTGATGACCCCACACATACAGCCTGAATCCTTGTCGACTTACCCTATGTCAGTACGTCACGTGATGACTCACACATACCCACATGGTGAATCTTTGTCGTATTGCACCCTTTGTCGTGAACGTCACGTGATGACCTCACATATACAGGCTGAATCTTGTCGACTTTCCCCCTACACATTTTTCACCTTAACCCAGGTATCCAAATAATTCACATTTTATTCGTTTGTACCCACAACCAATCCACAAAGTCTAGACATTTTTCTTGCTTTTAACTAATTCGGTCTCAGGTTCACTCCCCACGAAGTAACCATCTCTCCTTCTTCCTCCCCACCCTCCAGAACCCTCCGCCCTCCACCAACACCTCACAATTTTCACTCATAACCCCCAATTTTTTCTCGCTTTTACTATTTTCAATCAGAAAGTCACACACAACACTTATAACCACTTTTCGATAAAATTCACTGTCAACAATTTTACTATTTACGAAGTTAATACGCACACACACCTCACTTTACTTTGAAACACCTTCAAAACACTCTCATAAATCATTTGAGTAATCCACAAAAATTCCTTTGAACATTTCCAAACAACACTGAAACACTTCCAAAATTCATTTTGTAATACTCCCAAATAAGATTTTACAGCTCTAATTTATCTGCACCACTTACACATTTCATTAAATCTACAACTCATCCCCCAAAATCCTCCCTCCAGTCTCCAGACTTCACAAATATCACAAAGAACTAACCTCAAAACACTTTACTTTGAACATCACCAAAAAACACCTATCAATTACCTTTAAATACTCCAAAAAAATCATTCGAACACCCCCAAGTCACTCTGAATACTCCCAGAATCACATTAATAAGTACTCTTGCACATCATTTGAAAACACCTTCAAAAACACCTTTGAACATTTCCAAACAACACTGAAACACTTCCAAAACACCATTTTGAAGTACTCCCAAATACACCACTGAATACTACTAAAAACACACACTGAATACACTCAAAAAACACCATAAAAAAAAAAAACACCATAAACTAAGATCAACACCCACATCCACAACACCCACAACACACAAACACCCACATCACCACAACACCCACAAGCCACATCACCCACACCCACATCCCACATACCCACCCCACAAACACACCAACCCCACATCACCCACACCCCACAATTTTTTTTCTCGTTTTAACTAATGGTCATCAGAAAGTCACAACAACAACAACCCACAACTAATAATCACACCTTTGAATAACCTCTAAATCACACATTTGAGTATCCCAATACACCACAATGAATACTACTTAAACACAATGAATACACTCAAAAACACCACCAAAAATCACATAAACTAAGATCAACTACCACATCCCTCAAATCCACAACCCACAACATCCACATCCCACTTCTTCCACAACCCACATCACCCTCAAACCACTAATTTTTTCTCGTTTTAAACTAATTTCATCACAAAGTCACAACAACAACACCTCAAAACACCCACATCCCAACTCACACCACAACCCACATCACCACACTCCCCACAACACCCACAAACCCACATTTTTTTTTCTCGTTTTAACTAATTTCATCAGAAAAAGTAACAACAACAAACTTACTATCACTTCTTCAGCACATCTCTAGTTCGGACAACAACACCCACAAACACAACAACACCCCATCCAACATCACCCACAACCCACAAACACCCACAACCCACAATTTCTTTTTTCTAGTTTTAACTAATTTCATCAGAATAAAGTCACAACAACCAACTTACAATCACTTTTCAGCATCTCTAGTTCGACAACAACACCCACAACCCACATCACCCACACCCCACAACACCCACAACCCACAATTTTTTTTCACGTTTTAACTAATTTCATCAGAAAAAAAAGTCACAACAACAACCCACAACTTATAACCACTTTTTCGGTATCTCTAGTTCGACAACAACACCCACAACACCCACATTCCAAACACCCACATCCTACAATTTTTTCTAGTTTTAACTAATTCATAGAAAAAGTCAACATCAACAACCCACAACTTATAACCACTTTTCAGCGTCTCTAGTTCGACAAAACACCAACAACCCACAACACCCACATCCCACAACACCCTCATCCCACATACACCCACACCCCCACAAATTATAAACCACTTTTTTCGGATTACTAGTTCGACAACAACACCCACAACCCACAACACCACAACACCCACAACCCAATTTTTTTCTCGTTATAAAAAAAACTAATTTCATCAGAAAAAGTCACATCAACAACACACAACTTTATAAACCACTTTTCAGCATCTCTAGTTCGTCTACAACACCCACAACCCACAACACCAACATCCCACAAACACCCACATCCACACATCACCCACGCCCCCACAACAACTACCCACAACTTTATAACACTTTTTTCGGCTATCTCTAGTTCGACAACAACACCCACAACCACACAAACACCCACAACACCCACAACCCCACTATTTTTTTTCTCGTTTTAACTAATTTCATACAGAAAAAAAGTCACATCAAACAACCCACAACTTATAACCACTTTTTCGACATCACTAGTTCCACAACAACACCCACAACCACCAACACCCACAACCCATCAATTTTTTTCTCGTTTTAACTAATAGCTCAGAAAAAGTCAGACAAAAACAACCCACTTATATCATCTTTTTTGATATCTTAGTCTCGAATACATTACCCACAACCCTCATCAATAACCAATTTTATTCACATTTTTTCCCCTTCTTTTTAATGAATCTTAAATGTAATACTCATTCCTCTTTACATTACTAAAATTCTAATAAAATCCTACATCCCCATATCCATCTCCTTGTATCCACATAAATTGGATATTATACTAGCATCAACTAATCTCAATACCACAACATTTGCGACATGTTTCACACCCTCCATTTTTCCATATATCATAACTTTTCAATTCTATTATTTCTTTTTAAAATATTCACACATTACCTGTATTTTCAGTAAAATTCTCCCCATATTTCATTAATTTTCTTAATACCAACCCTCCCCATACTTCCTCTCAATCTCACCCGCCTTTCTTCACATCCACTCACCCAATCCTCCCAACACACCTCTTCTGAACACACACAAAATACATTTCACATCCACAAGCACCATTCATCACCCATCTCAAATCACTAGAATCACTGTAACCAAGATAGTTCGCAAAACTCTAGCGACCACCCTAACACACAAACACACATCACAACAAACAACACACACACACACACACACACACAACACACACACACACACAGGAGCTTGGATCCGACCCCTGCAAACACAAATAGGTGAGTACACACACACACACACACACACACACACACACACACACACACACACACCTTCACTTTACTTTGAACACCTTCAAAACATCTCTCTACATCATTGAGACCACCTTTTTCAATATACTCTCATCCACAACCTTTATCATCTCACTACAGAACAACCCCAAGATTACTTACGAACAACTCTCATAATTCATTTGCATTACTCACATAAACACACCTTTGAACATTTCACCAAACAACATGAAGACCTTCCAAAATATCATTTTGATTACTCCCAAATAAGATTTACTATCTCTAATTTATTACACTTACACTTATCATTAACTGAATTAAAACACATCCACATACTACTCCTCAGTCTCACAAGGACTTATACAACATTTAACACAAAACTAACTCGGACACTTATGAACATTGATGTCATTTTACCAAAACTAACACAAAACATATCTGTTCTATCTCCAATATCTAAGATCACCACAATCAAGACGTTTGCCAAATTCTACTAACCCCACCTATCTTATGTTCACACATTTTTTTTTTGTACACATTCTCTGTAAAACATCATCATAACGACGAGTCACTGCAAACTATCTATACTTTTACTAAGATCACATAATCATTTTGTCTTCTCTAACTCACCCACCAAATTAACATTCTCATTTCACACTTAACATTTTCATTAACCGAAATTACATCTCATCCCACCAACCTCCTCCCTCATTCTCCAGACTTTACAACATTAGCACAAAAAAAAACTAACTCATACACTTTTGACATGAGACATTACCCTATATCTAAAACACTGGGGGCTAACTTTGAACCAACTCTGAACACCACTGATCATCTTCAAAAAATACTTGCACTATCATTTTGAACACCCCCAAAAACACTTCCCCCCCAAAAAAAACACCATCAAACACCTCCGATATACTCCCCAAAACACTGCTGATTACTACCAAATCACCACTGAATACTACCAAAACACCCACCCCCCCGTCAAAATCAACAGAAACAAAGTTTAACATCACCATCTAAATCCTTTTTTATAGAATATCCCTCAAATAATATAACCAAGAACTCCCTCCCCATTTGGCGCATAAAATATGCATGAACACAAACCTAATACGCAAACACTTAGTACATGAATAACATCAACTGAAAACATATTTGTCACCACACATAATCTAAGACAACCACCCAACTATAATCACCCTGTTCAACTTACCTCAAAAATCGCTATATATCAAGAAAACTCATTTTTATAAACATTTCACACAAAAAATCATATTTGAAATTATCTAAGCGCATCACCTCACTACCTCCAACACAACGATGTCACACCTCACAGGACGACGAGCCCCTCACCATCCAGTGACGTCAACACTCCCATTGTGGTACTTGCGTGGTGGTAACATCACCA
>NC_069479.1:2831991-2899491 GCF_026875155.1 Cherax quadricarinatus
TTGTTGGTGCTGTTTGTCGAACTAGAGATAACGAAAAAATAGTTATAAGTTGATGGGGCTAGTTGTTGTGGGGTGTGGGTGATTGGGATGGTGGGTTGTTTGTGGGATGTGGGTGTTTTTTTGTGGTTGTGGGTGGTTGTGTCCGTAAGTAGAGAATGCTGAAAAGTGGTTATAAGTTGGTGGGTTGTTGATGTGACTTTTTTCTGATGAAATTAAGTTACAAAACGAGAAAAAAAATGTGGGGGTGTGGGTGATGTGGTTGTGTATTTGTGGGTGTGGTGATGTGGGTGTGGTGTTGTGGATTGAGGGTGAGATGTGGGTTGTGGGTGTGTGGGTGTTGTTGTCGAACTTAGAGATACCGAAAAAGTGGTTATAAGTTGTGGTTGTTGTGCCTTTTTTCAGATGGAATTAGTTAAAACGAGAAAAAATTGTGGGTTGTGGTGTTTGTGGGATGTGGGTGTTGTGGGTTGTGGGTGATGTGGGATGTGGGTGTTGTGGATGGTGGGTGTTTTGGGGTTTTGTTGGTGTTGTTGTCGAACTAGAATGCTGAAAAGTGATTGTAAGTTGGTTGTTGTGACTTTTTTCTAAGAAATTAGTAAAACGAGAAAAAAATTGTGGGGTGTGGGTGATGTGGTATGTTTGAGTTGTGGTAATGAGTGATTGAGTTGTGGGTGTAGTGGGATGTGGGTGGATGTGGGTTGAGGGTGATGGGGATGTGGTGTTGTGGGTTGTTGTTGTTGGTCGAACCTGAGATACCGAAAACGATTTTATAAGTGGTTTGTTGTTGTGACTTTTTCTGAATGAAATTAGTTAAAACGTGAAAAAACTTTGGGTGTGGTTGTTGTGGGTTGTGGGTGTTGTGGGTTTTTGTGGATGTGGGTGTTGTTGTCGAACTAGGAGTGGTTGAAAGTTATTATAAAGTGTGGGTTTGTTGTAGTTTGTGACTTTGTGATGAAATTAGTTTACAACGAGAAAAATTTGTAGGTTGTTGGTGAAGTGGGTTTGGGTGATGGGGAATTGGGTGTTGTGGTGTTGATCTTAGTTTATGGTGATTTTTGTGTGTTTTGAGTGTATTCAGTGGTGTAATTTGGGAGTACTCAAATGTGGTGTTTCTGAGATTATTCAAAGTTGTATTATAAGTTGTGGTTGTTTGTTTGTTTGTTGTGACTTTTCTGATGAAATAAGTTAAAACGAGAAAAAAATTTGTGGGGTGTGGGGTGATGTGGGTTGTGAGTGGTTGTGGGGTGTGGTGATGTGGTTGTGGGTGTTGTGGTGGGATGATGTGGGTATGTGGGTGTTGTGGCTGTGGTTGTTTGTGTTGATGTGGTCGAACTAGAAATACGCATAAAGATGTTATAATTGGGTTGTTGTTGTGGACTTTATGTCTGATGAAATTAGTTAAAACGAGAAAAAATTGTGGGGTGTGGTTTTGTGGGTTGTGGGTGTTTTGGTGCTGTGGTGTTGGGGTGTTGTTCGAACTGAGTATGGTGACAAGTGATTATAAGTGAGTTTTGTATTGTGACTTTCTGATGAAATTAGTTTAAAACGAGAAAAAAATTGTTGAGGTGTAGGTGATGTGGGTTGTGGGTGATGTGGGGTTTTTTGGGTTGTGGGTGTTGTGGTATGAGGGTGTTGGACTTAGTTAATGGTTATTTTGGTGGTGTTTTGAGTGTATTCAGCAGTGGTGTTTTAGTATATTCAGTGTGTATTTGGGAGTACGTCAAATGTGTTTTTGATGGTTATTCAAAGCTGTTATTTGAAGGTGTACAAATGATGTGCGAGAGTACTTATGAAGTGTCTGGGGAGGATTCAGAGGTGATTTGGGGGTGTTCGAATGAATGTTTTGGAGTATATAAAGGGTAATTGATGTTGTTGTTATTTGGTGAATTTCAAAGTAAAGTGTTTTGAGTTAGTTTTTGTATAATGTTGTGAGTCTGGAGACTGAGGGAGGAGTATGGGGGGGGGATGGGGGGGTAGTTGTAATTTAATGAAATGTGAAGTGCAGATAAATTCGTGTCAAATCTTATTTGGGAGTATTCAAAATGATAATTTTTTTTTTTAATTTTTTTTTACTTTGTGAATGTTTCATTGTTGTTATGGAAATGTTCATAGGTAATTTTTTGTGAGTATTCAAATGAGTTTATGAAGTGTTTTTGAGGTGGTTCAAAAAAAGTGAGGTGTGTGTCGTATTAACTTCGTAATATGGAAAAAATTGTGGCAAGAGAATTTAATCGAAAGGTGGTTATAAGTGTTGTGGTGACTTTCTGAATGAAATAGTTAAAAAAAACGAGAAGAAATGGGGGTTATGAGTGAAAATTGTGAGGTGTTGTTGGAGTGTGAGGGTTCGGGAAGGGTGGGGAGGAGGAGAGAGAGGAAGGTTACTTCGTGGGGAGTGACCCCTCCCCCCCCTGAGATGAAATAGATAAAACGAGAGAAATGTCTAGACTTGTTTTTGTAAAGAAATTGTTGGATTGTTGTGTGTATTAACGTAAAAATGTAATTATTTGGATTATCCTGTTAAGATGAAAATGTTTTCCCAATGTTGTATATGAAATGTGTAGGGGGGGAAGTCGCCAAGATTCAGTCTGTTGTTGTGGGGTCCATCGCGTGACGTCACTGACATAGGGGGAAGTCGACAAGATTCAGCCTGTATGAGTGAGTCATCACGTGACGTCACAGAACCGCCGAGTAAACACAGGTGGGGTGACGTCACACTTGTTTAGACCTGTAGTATTAGAGAAAGTACCAAAGACATGCCCCATAGGAGTAGTTTCATTTGAATGCCTTACCCTGAGAGGGGGGGAATCCAAAAAAATTGATCCGAGGAGAAGGAGTCTTGTATTATCGAGAAAAAAACATATCCGAGTAGCTGGAGACTATTGATTTCGAGAAAAATTTGATCCGAAGTAATTGGAGTCTTTGATACGAGAAAAACTTGAATCCATTAGATGGAGACTTTGGTATTATCGAGAAAAACTGATCTGGAGGAGATGTAGACATTGTATTATCGAGAAAACATGATCCAAGGAGATGGAGACCTTTGATTTGGAGAAAAATTTGACCGGAAGTAATTGGAAGTCTTGATATCAGAAAACTTGATCCGAGGAGATGAGACTTTGTATAATCGAGAAAAAAAAAATTCGAAAAATTTGGGGTGGTGGGGTGGGGGTGAAAGTGGGAGTGGCAATCAAAAAACTTGATTCGAGGAAGTGGAGAGCAGAATAAAATGAAATTAAAAAAAAATTAAAAAAAAATCGGAAAAAAATTCGGGGAGCAGGGGCGATCCGAACGACGCTGTAGAAGCGCAGCAGAAGGCCTGGCGTGCGACGACAGGCGGCGCGAAGGAGGGCGCGGGCGATCTCGACGGCGGGGGCGCAAAAGGCGTGGACGTGCGGCAGGGTCGGCGCGACAAAGCTGGTGGGGGTTCGGGGGCACAGTGGTGCCTGTGGCTAACCTTCCTATGGTGTAGAAATATACCTAGTTGACGAATCATAATTGTGGCTAGCTGGTCTAGTGGCTAAACGCGAACGGGCTGTAGTTTTGAGACTCTATACCTCGGGTTCAATCCCGGCCGGGTAATGGTTTCTCTCTTAAAGTAAGGGTTGACACTAAACTAGCGGATCAAACATTTGGAACTTCAGACAAGCAAAACTCTCTTAGTTAATTTTATTTGTCAATACTGTAATTATTAGGTTTTTAACATTAACAAATCTCTCTCAGTACCCCAAGTTAATCCTAATACATTACTTACATTTTATCCATCCATCTCCAGGGAAATCTTGCTTATTTGTCCTTTAAAATTGGACGAATTACTATTCCATTCCCTCATAGGCATTTTTGCACTTTGCATTAATTTTATTAGCCTCCCTAAGTCATTACATTACCTCTTCAGTTGACGTCACACCCAGAATTTTTGTTTGCTCATTCTTTACCTCAATGGACTATCCATGCATTTAATTGTGGTGCATTTATCGTCGCTTGAAGTTAGGAATGGACCTGGATGTAGCACGGAAATAATAACGCTCCTAAAGGCGAAGGTTTCAGAGGGCTATGTGGGTCACTAGGAATCCAGACCATTAAGAACGGGTACAATCCTGGTCAACCTCTGTAAAACCCACTCTTAGGAAAGCTTTACTTATGTCGCCTTAAAGGCCATATGCTTCACTCTGAAATTTAATAAGAATCTCCTAATTTTTCCGTCAAGCGGACTGACCTGTCATCAAACAGTCCATTTAAACTAGGTACATATTTGTTATCTCCTGGCACTACAATTAAACACAATCCTCAAAGGAGTGTCTTAGAATCCTTCTTCACTTCTGTGATGTGTAAATAGATGACCATAAATTTTGGCATGCCAGGAGGAACCTCTTCTATCATTATTAAATATTTAACTGTTAGGGCCAATTTATATCATTATAGGCAGTTAACAATTCTTCTGGGTTCTATCCAGTTCGCGCGGAGCTGAGACCTTTAATTGTCCATATTGCCATTCTGTATTAGTGGGCAATTCAGATGGTTCAGTCTCACGAAGTACTTACCCAGTTAATGTCCAGATTCAAATTTTTACATTCTCTCAGGTATTGCTCCTGAGTAAAAGAATCATGTCTTTGACTTTCTTCATTTACATTTATTTCCAATCCTTCTAATTCCACCAATTTATGCACTGGGCTCAACACCATCCTCTATGGAATAATTATACTGGGTTACGATTTCATGAGTAAGACACACAGTTATGGAATTGTAGTTTTCGCCTCTAGCATAGAATTAATTATTACGAGAATCCTACCATACATTACCATGGCCTCCTGCAGTCCTTCAAAAGGGTACACCACATTTCTTTTACCATACCCCTTATAAAGGAGGCATAATAGTCCACTACCTATCAAAATAATTATTGGGCCATACACATCAACACTTACAACCCTGAAGGTGCTAAATTTACAATGTGAAAGTCTTTCTCTGTAGCTTTACTAAGCCCTATCTGTAGATATTTTCTCTGGAAGTCTATCTACATTTTACTGCATAACACTTATTTTTCTCATTGCCCAAACCTGACGTTTACATATAACAGTGTCATACAATTGAGACAATTTAAATCCGAGAGAAAACCAGATAATTTTAAAGTTGTAGGGATCTCCCATCTGTACTTTCATACCAACAAGACATTTACGTTTTATAAAAGTACTCCTGGGATCCCTGGTCCAATAAAGCATTTAACATTTTTTGATTTATGGCCTTTTATCAATCAATTTTACCTGTAACACAGGTAATGCACTTCAGCAAACCCATCATTTATTAACATTACAAGCAATTTTTACATTACCTCTGTTGTGTCCAAAGAGGATTGTCAACATTATCATTATTATCAACATATCATATAGACCCTACACATGACTACAGGTGTCTTTCTTTGTGGCATTGACTAAAAACAGAAGTTTAATTTGGCCATAACAATCCTTTATCATGTGATTACCTTCGTAGTGCGCTCGCGAGTTCATGATATGGGGGGAGCGATCAGTCAAGTTTCCTTCAATTCTTTCAAGCGTTTTATCATTCCTTGAATTGTAATGTCAATGGGGGCAGGAATTCTTAAAAATAGAGTACCCTTGCAGAAGAGACAATGGCGGCTGCTTTTCTTAAACCTGGTTTCTTGTTAACTGGGCTACTCTAGGAGGGTACTTATTCTTCTTACCTTTTAGAACATTATTTTCTGATTCCTTCCTGCTAATTTGATAGCACCTATGCAACTATTTTTAGAAATGAAATATTGATAATTACCATTGGGATAATTTTTCCCGCGCGAGTATATGTGAAGACTGTGAGACATATACCTCAGCAGGTTATTATGTGTTGCATCTTTAAAGAAGAATTATAGTTGCTGTCTGCAACTGCACAATTAATTATTTGTAGAGGCCTAGTCTTATTTTTCCAGACCACAATAACACTTGTGATATTTATTCATGTCCATTCAAGTGTTTTAAAAGCTTAATTATTCTGTGGCAATGGCACTCAATAACCATCTGATTCCTTCAATTTAATTTATTACTTAAAGTTTGAGAGTGCTTCTTCCAGTTAACTCTAAACTGCTGTATAAACCTTGTAAGTGTGATCTGGTGATTTTAAATTAACAATGATATTCACAGGTCCAGCCTAGGGTGGCTGGTATGCAGTCTGTATACCATAAAGTGACTTGCGTTAACAAGTCAACTGCTTCCTTGTAAGAGTCCAGCTACATTGGGAAAGGCTTGTATCATATTGAGCATTTCCTCTTACCTGTCCTTTTGAGGTAAATAATTTAGTTACACAGGCTATGTCACTCCTGTCATGCACAGCTGCTTTAAAAATTGACCAAAAATCTCGCCAATTTTCACACCAGGATTAAATACAGGTCAACATAAGTTCTGGGAATTTTGGCAAAGACATATTATTTGTTGTGAGGTGGCAGCTGAATTTAACTGCCTGTATACACATTTTAATATTATTCCAAGGCCTTACTTTTTTTCAAGAAAGATCTTTTCCTCTAAGTGTCATATAGGGGTGGTCTCGTGTGGGATGGGGGAGCATGAAGGGGGAGGAGAATCTACTTCATATCTCATCTACAACAGTTTACTAACAAATATCCCTTCATAATTGTTGTAAAGCTAAGAGAGGGTGTATGATCATAAGCTGGGGGGGGGGATGACGGGGGGGGGCGGGTAAGCATCTAAATACAATTTTAAATCATCATATTCACAGATATTTTCTTGATTCATTAATTTCCAAACAATTTATTATATGCCTTGGTTACATTAACTTTTCCTACCAGTAGTATGTCATTCTTTACTCTATATTCCATATTTTTGGCTTCTATATTAAATTCCCCCCCTCATTTTCATGCAGCACCATGATGCAATGTATTAAATTCACTTAATAACACTGTGAGTATATGATATTGAAGCTGGTATATAAAATGGGGGGAAGGTCTTTGTTTATTGGGCACAGGTATAAAGGTGGTAAATAGTGAAAACGGGGTACCTTTGAATACGATCCTAGCTACCTAGCTGTAGCAATTACATGTAATAGAATTATATAAAATTTTGTAATGTGGGTGGGGGGGTGGGCAATTAATACAAACCTTTAGCCAAGCCTTGGCTTTCAAAATTAATATTATACAAATTAATAATCACCTTGCAAATTTGGCATAGCAAAAGTTATTATACACAATATAATCTTAGACACACTTTCTTATCAATACACATACACTGATATAAATCTTGGCCAGAATTTTCTTATCAAATTAATATTATACAAATTAATTATAAACTTAGCCAGACTTGACTTATCAGAAAAATTTAATATTGTAATGATTATAATCCACTACACATTATGTAAATTTGTGAACTTAACATCCCACCCTCCTTCTGTCATTTCACATATAATTATTAAGTAATTAACTAGATTAATGACTTTCACAAATTACCTCCAGACCATCGGGCAAATTAAATGTGGAAAATTACATTTATCATCAATGTAACAATAATTACATAACAAAAAATGAAACATAGATAATTTATTAATATATCAGTTATACAAGTAGGAATTTGGGACACCTAGTCCAAAAATGTCTCCCTATCGATAACCTACCACTGTCTTATCATCCACAAGTTTGCTCTGGACCTTTTAATCATAAATGAAATATATCATCACCAGGAATGCAGGTAAATATATAAATTTGGACACTGACAATGGTCCAAGTCGGACCGAAACGTCGTCGTAAGCTTCACTCTGTTATGTGGTCGGGTTATTTGTGTATCGTTCCCAGTCACGGTATTGTGCCTTGTTTGTTATTTATAAATTTGTGGACTGTATATTAAATTAAAAAAAATGATTATATATAAATACATATCCATAACAGAAGGAGAATTCTTAAAAAAATCACTCACCAATTTGACTTGAGAACAAAGGGGGTGGGGATAGACATACTCAAAAACTCTGTCTATATACATGAAAAATAACAACTGCCAGAGTTATAACATAACAGACTATCTGAGGTTCCCTGGAGCTTTTCCTTGTCCAGTCCGCGATGATATCACAAGCATGCAGGACTGCACATCCAACAATTCGATTTCGTTCGCCTCCTATTTGAGAGGTGTCTAGCCCAATTTTTAACCTCTAGAGCACGAAAAATTCTTCCCATTATACACAACGTTTGTTACTCCAATTCAAACAAAATGTCGACTGTCTCTTCTTTTTAAAAATACACTTTTATTAAAAACAATATAGGGCATCTATTTACCTATAAATTACCGTATTCCGAAGATATACAGTATTTTCACATATCTAAGTAGCGTCCACATGGGTGTAGCGAGTGATAAAGTAAAAAGATAAGAAAATATTGAAAAGAGTTTTTGTGTTGTGGTGTGGATCTTATCTACCGTTATATACCAAAAAAATGGCGATTTAATAGGGGCTTGATCATAATATACCCAGGAGGTACATCTTGACCTTAGGACTAACTAGCCGAAAATATCATTGTCACAACAACGAGAGCAAAGAACAAGAAGTCGTGATCCTAAACTTCTGCGACTTATGAAAATACATCACAAATAATATATATATATGATATATATATATATAATTATATATATATAATATAATATAGTATACAATATATATTTTATATATATAAGTGATCTATATATATAATAAATATATTAGTCTATTGCATAGCGAATCATGTATCAAAAAATCACTAAGATACAATTAAATTTTAAGACTGTAAAAAATTATAGAAAGCCCGACTTACCTATCTTATAGAGGGGGGGGAGTGTGGGGGGGCGGGGAGAGTAGAGTGGGGTGCGTAGGAACTCATGGGGGGGGGTGTGCTTTACCGGTGGGGGGAACAGTAGTCACCCGACTGATGTATGGGGGGGGCTGAGGGCCGCATACGGGGTCGTCGGGGACTGTTCACGGGCGTGACAGTGTTAGGAGAGTTACACAAGCGGTAATGGGGGGACCCTCATTTGATCCCCAAATCTAGCTCCTCTTAAGATATCAACCCCGCTACCTTAACAACACTCGGTGGGCGCCCTCGTGGCATACATCCCCACATCAACAACAGAGATAAGCAAATACATCCTCGATTGTGATTCACCTCCTAGTATTATAAACCGGTCCACTGACACTACCATCATCATACTTTAATTAAAGAGGATAAACAGGACACCAGTCTCGAACTCTCCCACATTAGAATTTCGTAAAACTATCCCAGTCTAATTAATCAATTTTAACTGTCCTAAGTATAAAGAAATCTTTCAAAAATGCTTTGAATTATTATAACTGATGATTTGAACTCCGCTGAGACAAGCCTGTCGGCATATTTTGGCATGGCCGTGGTGCATCACTTGACATATTGATACATACATCTACGTTACAGTATCAATGTCAGTGATGCCAGCTTCCCCCGGTATATTGAGATAAGTATCAGCCAATGTGGATTCAATGTATTGTCCTACTACACCAGCCTGCTTGAAGGGTAATTACATCTGGACGTTTTTGGTTGCAATTAGATCTGTGGTAGTGGGGGTGACACTGTTTTTGCTGGACATCCGGTTGTTGCGAGGCTCCTCTTGTTGATGTTATTAACCACTTCATGCCTTGCAATCTTTCCTTCGGATCTACGGTAACCAAGACCAAGGTACCCGACCCAGTTTGCCGATTTACAACCGCAGATACACCTGTGTTCGGCGAGGATAAGGACGGCGAGGATAAGGACGGCGAGGATAAGGACAGCGAGGATAAGGACGGCGCGATGAGACGAGGCCGTACCTTTACAAGCCGTTCATAATAGTATTTAACAATTGTTTAAATAAAACTGGCAAAGTAAATTTTATGAAGCCAAATTAAATGCAAAACTGGAAAAGGCAACTATCGGTTAAAGTTTGAACTGATCAGAAGAGTCATTCTTCTCATGTTACTGATAAGAATTCAACCTTTTACTCCTACTACCCAGTTCAGATAATTCAAACATAGAGATATAATTAAGCTGTTCAAATGGATACATACACAAACATTGTGGCAAGACAGGTATACAATACCGACAAGAGAAAGTTACGGCATCTTGTGCAAACTCTAGTTCTCTTTACTGTAGACCTTCTTTCGCCACAGGATGGCGAAACGTTCTTGAGTCTGGAGTTTTCTGGGAGAAGAGTTCCGGGGGTCAACGCCCCCGCGGCCCGTCGTGTGACCAGGCCTCGTTAGGTCAGTGTCCCAGGAGCGACCCACAACCTCGACTAAACACCCAGGTACCCATTTTAAAACTGATGGGTAACATAGAACACATGTGGAAAGAAACATCGTCCAATGTTTCTACTCTGGCTGGAAATCGAACCCAGGCCCTCGCCGTGTGAAGCGAGAGCGTTAACAAGCCACCAGGCCACCAGATGGTTGCATAAGTGTCTTAAACTTGGATTTGGGTTTGGGGGTGTGAGGGTCGGAGGGTGGGGAGGAGAGAGAGAGAAGGTTACTTCGTGGGGAGTGACCTGAGATGAAATAGTTAAAACGAGAGAAATGTCTAGACTTGTGTTGTAAAGAAATTGTGGATTGTTGTGTGTATTAACGAAAAAATGTGAAATTATTTGGATTATCCTGGGTTAAGAGTGAAAATGTTTTCCCTATGTTGTATATGAAATGTGTAGGGGGGGAAGTCGCCAAGATTCAGTCTGTGTGTGTGGGGTCATCGCGTGACGTCACTGACATAGGGGGAAGTCGACAAGATTCAGCCTGTATGTGTGAGGTCATCACGTGACGTCACTGACCGCCGAGTAAACACAGGTGGGGTGACGTCACACTTGTTTAGACCTGTAGTAAGAGAAAGTACCATGCCCCATAGGAGGAGTTCATTTGAATGCTTACCCTGAGAGGGGGGAATCCAAAAACTTGATCCGAGGAGATGGAGTCTTGGTATTATCGAGAAAAAAAACTTGATCCGAGGAGATGGAGACTTTGATTTCGAGAAAAATTTGATCCGAGGAATTGGAGTCTTTGATATCGAGAAAAACTTGATCCGAGGAGATGGAGACTTTGTATTATCGAGAAAAACTGATCTGAGGAGATGGAGACTTTGTATTATCGAGAAAACTTGATCCAAGGAGATGGAGACTTTGATTTGGAGAAAAATTTGATCCGAGGAATTGGAGTCTTTGATATCGAGAAAAACTTGATCCGAGGAGATGGAGACTTTGTATTATCGAGAAAAAAAAATTCGAAAAAATTTGGGGTGGGGGGTGAAAGTGGGAGGGGCAATCCAAAAAACTTGATTCGAGGAAGTGGAGAGCAGAATAAAATGAAATTAAAAAAAAAATTAAAAAAAAATCGGAAAAAAATTCGGGGAGCAGGGGCGATCCGAACGACGCTGTAGAAGGCGCAGCAGAAGGCACTGGCGGGCACGACAGGCGGGCGCGAAGGGCGCGGGCGAGCTCGACGGGCGGGCGCAAAAGGCGTGGACGGGCGGCTGGGTCGGCGCGACAGGCTGGTGGGGGGTTCGGGGGGCACAGTGGTGCCTGTGCTAACCTTCCTATGGTGTAGAAATATACCTAGTTGGACGAATCTTATTGTGGCTAGCTGGTCTAGTGGCTAACGCGACGGGCTGGAGTTTTGAGACTCTATGACCGCGGGTTCAATCCCGGCCGGGGTATGGTTTCTCTCTTATAGTAAGGGGTGACACTAAACCTAGCGGATCAAAACATTTGGAAACTTCAGCAAGCAAAACTCTCTTAGTTAATTTATTGGGCATACTGTAATTATTAGGTTTTAACATTAACAAATCTCTCTCAGTATCCCAAGTTAATCCTAATACATTACTACATTTTTTCATTTCATCTCCAGGGAAATCTTTGCTTATTTTGTCCTTTAATTTGGACGAATTACTATTCCATTCCCTCAGAGGCATATTTGCACTTTGCATTATTTTATTAGCCTCTCCATAAGTCATTAACAGTTCCTCTTCAGTTGACGTCACACCCAGGAATTTTGTTTGCTCATTGCTTTACTCAATGGACTTTCCATGCATTTAAGGTGTGCATTTATCGTCGCTTGAAGTAGGAATGGACTGGATGTAGCACCAAATAATACGCTCCTAAAGCGAAAGGTTTTCAGAGGGCTATGTGGGTCACTAGGATTCTCAGACCATAAGAAGCGGGTACAATCCTGGTCAACCTCTTGTAAACCCACTCTTAGGAAAGCTTTACTTATGTCAGCCGTAAAGGCATAGTGCTTCACTCTGAAATTTAATAAGATATCTCCTAATTTTTCCGTCAACGACGGACCTGTCATCAAACAGTCATTTAAACTAGGTACATTTTTGTTACTCCTGGCACTACAATTAAACACAATCCTCAAAGGAGTGGTCTTAGAATTTCCCTTTTTCACTCTGTGATGTGGTAAATAGTGACCATAAATTTTGGCTTGCTAGGAGGTACCCCTTCTAAAAATTTATTAATTTAAATGCTTAGCAAATATATCATTATAGGCAGTAACAATTCTGGTGTCTTACTCAGTTCGCGGAGCTGAGCCTTTAATTGTCCATTGCCATTCTGTAATTAGTGGGCAATTCTGGATGGTTCAGTCTCCACGGAAGTCGTACCCAGTAATGTCCGATTCAAATTTTACATCTCTCAGGTATTGCTCCTGAGTAAAAGAATCGTCTGGACTTTCTTCTTTTACATTTATTCCAATGCTTTCAAATTTCCCCACAATTTATGCACTGGCTCAACACCATCCTTATGGAAGAATTATACTGGGGTACGATTTCATGAGTAAGACACACAGTAGGGAAATTTTGTATTTTTCCCTCTAGTCATGAATTATTATTACGAGGAATCCTACCATACATTACATGGCCTCCTGCAGTCTTCAAAAGGGTGACACCACATTCTTTACCATACCCCTTATAAAGGAGGCATAATAGTCACTACTATCAAAATATTTATTGGGGCCCTACACAATCATCACTTACACCTGAAGGTGCTAAATTTACATTATGTGAAAGTCTTTCTGTAGCTTTACTAAGCCCTACTGTAGATATTTTCTCTGGAAGGTCTATCTACATTTACTGCATTAACACGTTTTTTTCATTGCCCAACCTGACATTTTACATAAACAGTGTCATACAATTGAGACATTTTATCCGAGAGAAAACCAGATAATTTAAGTTGTGGGTCCCCCATCTGTACTTTCATACCATCAAGACATTTACGTTTTATAAAAGTACGCTGGGATCCCTGGTCCAATAATGCATTTACATTTTTTGATTTATGCCTTTTATCATCAATTTTTACCTGTAACCACGGGTTAAGGCTACTTCAGCAAACCTCATTATTAACATTAGCAGCAATTTTTACATTAGCCACTGTTTGTGTCAGGATTGTCAACATTATCTTATTATCAACATTATCATATAGACCCTTACACATGACTATATGGTGTCTTTCTTGTGGCATTGATAACAGAAAGTTTAATTTGGCATAACAATCCTTTACATTGTGATTACCTAAACCCCTTTGATACATCTGTCAAGTTCCTCCAATCTTTCAACTTTATCATTCCATGAATTGTATGAAATGCAATTCTTAGAAAAAGAGTACCTTGCAGAAGAGACAATCTCTCTTTTCTTTAACTGGTTTCTTGTTAACTGGGCTACCTTGGAGGGTACTTATTCTTCTTACCTTGTGGGAATCATTATTTCTGATTCCTGCTAATTGATATGCACCTATGCAACTATTTTTAGGAAATGAAATTTGATAATTACCATTGGGATAATTTTTCCCTTTGTGAAACTTGACAGATACCTCAGGTTATTATGTGTTGCATCTTTAAAATGAGTTAGTTGGCTGGTCTGCAACTGCACAATTAATTATTGTAGACCTAGTTTTTTTCCTCCAGAAAAAAATAACCCTTGTGATTTTTTATTCGAGGTCCATTCAAGTGTTTTAAAGCTTAATTTATTCTGTGCAAGGGCACTCAATAACCAGTCTGTTTTCCTTCAAAATTATATTTATTACTTAAAGTTTTGAGAGTGCTCTCCAGTTTAACTCAAAAACTGCTTTTAAACCTTTGTAAGTGTGATCTGGTGTTTTTAAAATTAACATGTTATTCACTGGTCCAGCCTACTTTGTTCGGGTATTACCATAAGTGCCCTTTAACAAGTCAACTGCTTCCTTGTAAGAGTCATCTACTTTGGGAAAGGCTTGTATCAGATGTGAGCATTTCCTCTTACCTGTCCTTTGAGGTAAATAATTTAGTTACACAGGCTAGGTCACTCCTGTCTGCACAGCTGCTTTAAAATTGACCAAAATTCCTCCCAATTTTCCCAGGATTATATAAGGTAACATAGTTCTGGGAGTTTTGGCAAAGACATATATTATTTGTTGGAGCAGACTGATTAACTCCCTGGTTTACACATTTTAATTTATTCAAGGCTGACTTTTACAAGAAAGAATCTTTTCCTCTAATTCATAATACTGATTAATTTATGAGATCTACTTCAGTCTCATCAAACACATTTTACTAACAAATTCCTTCATATTTGTTGTAATATAATTTGTATGAATCATATTATTACCTAAAGATCTAAATACAATTTAAATCATCGTATTCACAGTTTCTTGTTTTCATTAATTCCAAACATTTATTATATGCCTTGGTTACATGAATTTTTCTAGCCTGTAGTGATGCTTTCTTTACTCTATATTCCCTATGTTTGGCTTTATATTAATTTCCTCATTTTCAGCCATGATGCAATGTATTAAATTCAACTTAATAACACTGATTATGTACTAAATTATGCAAATTTATAAAGGTAAATAGTACAACTTTCCTTTGAATAAATCCTAGCTACCTGAGCTTAGCAATTACATGTAAGAAAAAATTTTATAAATTTTAAAGTGCATTAAATACAAACCTTTAGGGCCAGCCTTGGCTTATCAAAATTAATATTTAAAATTAATAAAACCTTGCCAGAATTTGGATAGCAAAATTATTATACACAATATAATCTTTAGACACACTTTTCTTATCAATTACACATACACTGATATAAATCTTCTCCAGAATTGTCTTATCAAATTAATATTATACAAATTAATATAAACTTAGCCAGACTTGACTTATCAAAATTAATATTGTAATGATTATAAACCCTAAAACCCTTAAGTAAATTTGTGAACTTAACATCCACCTCCTTCTGTCATTTCACATATAATTATTAAGTAATTAACTAATTAATGACTTCACTAATTACCTCCAGACCAACGGGCAAATTAAATGTGGAAAATTACATTTATCTGAATGTATCATTAAATACATAACAATAAATGAACATAGATAATTATTATTTATCAGTTAGACAAGTAGGAATTTGGGACACCTAGGTCGCAAAAATGTCTCCCTTCGATACCTACCACTGTCTTATCCACAAGTTGCTCTGGACCTATTAATCATAAATGAAATATACATCACCAGGAATGCTGGTAAATATATAAATTTGTGACTCTGTCAATGGTCCAAGTCGGACCGAAACGTCGTCGTAAGCTTCTCTCTGTTATGTGCGGGTTATTTGTGTATCGTTCCAGTCACGGTATTGTGCCTTGTTGTTATTTATAAATTTGTGGACTGTATATTAAATTAAAAAATGATTATATATAAATACATATACATAACAGAAGGAGAATATCTTAAAAATCACTCACCAATTTGACTGGAGATCAAGGTGTATCATACTCAGAAAACCTCTGTCTATACATGAAAATAACAACTGGCCAGAGTTATAACATAACAGACTTATCTGAGGTTCCTGGAGCTGTCTTGTCCAGTCCTGATATTCAAGTTATTTCAGGACTGCACATCCAACAAATTTCGCCTCCTATTTGAGAGGTTTTAGCCCAATTTTAAACCCCTAGAGCACGAAAAATTCTTCCCAAATTTTAAAACACGTTGTTACTCCAATTTCAAACAAAATGGCGACTGTCTCTTCTTTTAAAAATACACTTTTATTAAATACAATATAGGGCATCTATTTACCTATAAATTACCGTATTTCCGGAAGATATACAGTATTTTCCACAATATCTAAGTAGCGTCCACTGGGTGTAGCGAGTGATAAAGTAAAAGAGAAGAAATATTTGAAAGAGTTTTTGTGTTGTGGTGTGGATCCTATCTCGTTATATTCCAAATAAAATGGCGATTTAATAGGCTGTGATCAAAATATACCCAGGAGGTACATCTTGACCTTGACGAAACTAGCCGAAAATATCATTGTCACAACAACAGACAAAAGACAAGAAGTCGTGATCCTAAACTTCTGCGATTATGAGAATATACATACATATATATATATTATAATATATTATATATATATTATATATATATATATATATATATTATATTATATATATATATATATATTTTATATATATATATATATATTATATTAGGTCTATTGCCCTAGCAGAATCATGTATAAAAAATCACTAAGATACAAGTTAATTTTAACTGTAAAAAATTATTAGAAAGCCCGACTTACCTATCTTATAGAAGTCGGAAGAAGGTCAGAAACTCATGTGTGCTTTACCGGGAAAATTTAGACCCGCCTGGATGTATGGGCTATCCCATACGTGTCTCGGACTGATCACCTACGGTGTAGGAAGTTCCACACTAATGGGACGCCTCATTGATCCCCAAATCTTGCTCCTCTTAGATATCAACCCCGCGACCTTACAACACTCGGTGGCCTCGTGGCATACATCCCCGACATCAACATCAGAGATAAGCACATACCCTCTTGTGATGTCACCTCCCTGTTTATAACCGGTCCACTGACACTACCATCATCATACTTATAAAGAGGATTAACAGTGACACCAGTCTCCCTCTCCCACATTAGAATTTCGTAAAACTAGCCAGTCTAATTAATCAATTTTAACTGTCCTAAGTATAAAGATATCTTTCAATAATGCTTTGATTTAGAACTGAGGAGTCCGCTGAACAACCTGTCGGCATATATTTGCATGGCCGTGGTGCATCACTGACATATTGATACTATACCTTCGTTACAGTATCAATGTCAGTGATGCCAGCTGCCCCCTGGTTTATTGGAGATAAGTATCAGCCAATGTGGATGCATATGTATAGTCCTACACCACCTGCTTGAAGGGTAATTACATCTGGACGTTTTTGGTTGCAATTAGATATGTGTAGTGGGGGTGACACTGTTTTTGCTGGACATCCGGTTGTTGCGAGGCTCCTCTTGTTGATGTTATTAACCACTTCATGCCTTGCTATCTTTCCTTCGGATCTACGGTAACCAAGACCAAGGTACCCGACCCAGTTTGCCGATTTACAACCGCAGATACACCTGTGTTCGGCGAGGATAAGGACGGCGAGGATAAGGACGGCGAGGATAAGGACGGCGAGGATAAGGACGGCGAGGAGAAGAGCAGTACCTTTACAGCCGTTCATAATAGTCATTTAACAAGTTGTTAAATAAAACTGGCAAATTAAATTTTATGAAGCTCAAATTAAATGCAAAACTGGAAAGGCTACTATCGGTTAAAGTTTGAAGCTGATCAGAAGAGTCATTCTCATGTTACTGATAAGAATTCAACTTTTACTTCCTACTACCCAGTTCTGATAATGCAAACTTAGAGATTTAATTAAGCTGTTCAAATGATACATACACAAACATGTGCAAGACAGGTATACAATACCGACAAGATGAAAGTTAAGGCACTTGTGCAACATCTAGTTATCTTTAATGTAGACCTTTCGCCACTGGATGGCGAAACGTCTGGAGTCTGGAGTTTCTGGAGAGAGTTCCGGGGGTCAACGCCCCCGCGGCCCGGTCTGTGACCAGGCCTCCTTAGGTCAGTGTCCCAGGATGCGACCCACACCAGTCGACTAACACCCAGGTACCCATTTTACTGATGGGGAACATAGACAACAGGTGGAAAGAAACACGTCCAATGTTTCTACTCTGGCTGGAAATCGAACCCAGGCCCTCGCCGTGTGAAGCGAGAGCGTTAACCACCAGGCCACCAGATGTTGCATAAGTGTCTTAACTTTCGCATACAGAAATATGTAGTGGAAACTGAGGTGAAAGTTCAACACAATATTTTTACATATAATTGGCAGGTATGTTCCTTCACGTTTATATAACGCTCATAAAAACAATATATATCTGTGTTAAATACTTGAAGTTAGTCAGAAGAGATTTACAAAACTTATCTAAGACATTCCTGTTAGGCTGACAGGGCTATATAACACTGATACTAGCTCTCATGCACATGACATTATTTCCATGAATTCTTACTACTGCAAAGTGAAAGAGCACAAAAAGTTGAAACCGATCGAATGAGACGTTCTCAAGTCAAACATGAAAGTTTGGAGGAAGAAAAAATTTAAGCCAGCCAGTTGGCAGTCCCATAATTAAGGATTCTATTCTGTCATAGTGTCTAAATCAACTTGTCGGTTTTACAACTTCAGTCTAGAACTAGTGAGAGTTGGTTTTGGGAGATGACCGAGGTTAAGAGTCTTCATTATTTACTATTAATTATTCCAAAAATTATATATTTCTCAAATTTACTCTATTGTGTGGAGCGATAACCATTAAACAGCTCATGTATATATATATATATATATATATATATATATATATATATATATATATATATATATATATATATATATATATATATATATATATATATATATATATATATATATAAATATATATATATATATATATATATATATATATATATATATATATATATATATATATATATATATATATATATATATATATATATATATATTGAAGCATATATATGAACAGTATTTAGATAAAGGTAGGGAAGTTTTTGTTGCATTTATGGATTTAGAAAAGGCATGTTATAGAGTGGATATGATAGAGTGGATAGAGGAGCAATGTGGCAGATGTTGCAAGTATATGGAGTAGGTGGTAAGTTACTAAATGCTGTAAAGAGTTTTTATGAGGATAGTGAGGCTCAGGTTAGGGTGTGTAGAAGAGAGGAAGACTACTTCCCGGTAAAAGTAGGTCTTAGACAGGGATGTGTAATGTCACCATGGCTGTTTAATATATTTATAGATGGAGTTGTAAAAGAAGTAAATGCTAGGGTGTTCGGGAGAGCGGTGGGATTAAATTATGGGGAATTAAATTCAAAATAGGAATTGACACAGTTACTTTTTGCTGATGATACTGTGCTTATGGGAGATTCTAAAGAAAAATTGCAAAGGTTAGTGGATGAGTTTGGGAATGCATGTAAAGGTAGAAAGTTGAAAGTGAACATAGAAAAGAGTAAGGTGATGAGGGTATCAAATGATTTAGATAAAGAAAAATTGGATATCAAATTGGGGAGGAGAAGTATGGAAGAAGTGCATGTTTTCAGATACTTGGGAGTTGATGTGTCGGCAGATGGATTTATGAAGGATGAGGTTAATCACAGAATTGATGAGGAAAAAAAGGTGAGTGGTGCATTGAGGTATATGTGGAGTCAAAAAACTTTATCTATGGAGGCAAAGAAGGGAATGTATGAAAGTATAGTAGTACCAACACTCTTATATGGGTGTGAAGCTTGGGTTGTGAATGCAGCAGCGAGGAGACAGTTGGAGGCAGTGGAGATGTCCTGTCTAAGGGCAATGTGTGGTGTAAATATTATGCAGAAAATTCGGAGTGTGGAAATTAGGAAAAAGTGTGGAGTTAATAAAAGTATTAGTCAGAGGGCAGAAGAGGGGGTGTTGAGGTGGTTTGGTCATTTAGAGAGAATGGATCAAAGTAGAATGACATGGAAAGCATATAAATCTATAGGGGAAGGAAGACGGGATAGGGGTCGTCCTCGAAAGGGTTGGAGAGAGGGGGTAAAGGAGGTTTCGTGGGCGAGAGGCTTAGACTTCCAGCAAGCGTGCGTGAGCGTGTTAGATAGGAGTGAATGGAGACGAATGGTACTTGGGACCTGACGATCTGTTGGAGTGTGAGCAGGGTAATATTTAGTGAAGGGATTCAGGGAAACCGGTTATTTTCATATAGTCGGACTTGAGTCCTGGAAATGGGAAGTACAATGCCTGCACTCTAAAGGAGGGGTTTGGGATATTGGCAGTTTGGAGGGATATGTTGTGTATCTTTATACGTATATGCTTCTAAACTGTTGTGTTCTGAGCACCTCTGCAAAAACAGTGATAATGTGTGAGTGTGGTGAAAGTGTTGAATGATGATGAAAGTATTTTCTTTTTGGGGATTTTCTTTCTTTTTTGGGTCACCCTGCCTCGGTGGGAGACGGCCGACTTGTTGAAAAAAAAATATATATTGCATACATAATATATATATATACACAATATATATATATATATACTTTCTATCGTATTTTTGTGAATGTTTTGTCAATGTATTTTGTCTTTAAATAAAATATATATAAAAAATATAGGGGGTGGTAGGAGAAAATTCTCAAACAGCTTCAGGGAGAACCTTGAGCTTTCCCTGAAGCAAGTTTATTCATATCTCTGAGGATGAGGGTCCCTATAACAGTTCTAGAGGTGGTACCTCCCTATATATATTTATATTATATATATATATATATATATATATATATATATATATATATATATATATATATATATATATATATATATATATATATATATATATATATATATATATATATATATATATATATATATATATATATATATATATATATATATAGTTACTGTAATTGAACCTGCAACAGCAGTCGATCCAACTCGTCAGTTAGACGAAGAAATGTAACGAACAACGGCAGTATTACAGATCACAATAACTATGATATTAAATAAGTCTGAAAAAGTACGACTGAAGACGCTGTTTTGTGAGGTTCAGAGCGATGAATTGACACAGCAAACACTACCAAATATATATTGTTTTGACTTCAGAAAGAAGAGTTAACGAAGACATCATAAAATGATCGACTACATAGTCCATGCTTATCATATATGAGAAGCAGTTGTAACATACAATGTTACTGTGGCGGTGCCTAGACGAGGTGTGTGTTGATGCACTGGACTCACACCGGGCGCCGTTATCAACTTACACCAAGGAATGACTAAACATCACAGTGCTCGGTATGAACAATGGGGAGTATAAAGATAACCCGTGAACAGTGAACACGCTCATCATCACTCAAATTTTAAACACCTCTGAAGCACACTACATATAATGTTGCTGTTGACAAAATAATGTCAAGCTTGTCAGATTCCCAGAAGTGAAAACTGAAAGAAACGGTTCATTACAAGTTTGGATAATATTCCCTAGCGGAATGCTTCACTATTATCCGCAGGTTGACATTATAAGGTTTAAAAACATGAAGCTAAAACTTAACCCGCTTCCAGCCGTCATAACGTTGCCTGGGGCCAGGTGTCAGCCATGTCTAAGAAGGTAAACAATAATAGTACGGGAAACAAAAAGTTGTTTGTTATTTAAAACAATTCACAGGTAAAGTACCATGAAGGGGCCATTGTATGTATATATATATATATATATATATATATATATATATATATATATATATATATTATATATAAATATATATATATATATATATATATATTATATATATATATATATATATATATATATTATATATATATATATATATATATATATATTATATACATGTGTGTGTGTGTGTGTGTGTATGTAAAACAACCACTGTGAAAAAATAGTGAATATCCAAGTGTTTTTTTGATTTCTCACATTAATAAGGAACTGTAATAAATAATAGAAGGTTGAGCTAAGACCCTGCTGTCAGCTTCCAGCACTTCACCCAACCCTTTATGATGATGTGGGTCAGATGGTTATGGACCTGCCAAACACAGTTTAAATTTTTCCCAAATTTTATTGTAAATGAACCTAGTTTGTATAATCCTAAACTAATATTTATATTTCAATGAAACTATTTTTCATGAAGCCTGGTTCAATTATATTTCCTCAACCATAGACCTGCTTGATACCACTTTCTTGGCCTTTTAAAAATCATTTGGATAGTTAAAATCTCTCACATGAATAAAAAGACCATTAGACTCTTGTCCATTTCTAATGCTATATTGATGTTGTTGTAATCTTAGTTCAATGTTTTTCCCATTTTAATCATAATAAACTTTATTGCATTTTCTGTGTAAGGAATCTTGTAGGCACAGCCATCAGCAAGTCATTCTCCAAATATCCAAATCACCTCAACATCTCTTCCAGTCTGTAAATACTTTTAGTATCCCCATACCACCCAATCTCCAAGCTACGGATTCTCTGTATAATATTCACGCCACACATTGCCGTCAGACACATCTCCACTGCCTCCAGCCTTCTCCTTGGTACAACATTCATTACCCATACTTCACACCCATATAAGAGCGTTGGTACCACTGTACTCTTATACATTTCCTTCTTTGCTTCCATGGATAACGTTCCTTGTCTTCACAGACTCCTCAGTGAACCACTCACCCTTTTTCCCTCGTCGGTTTTATTTTTCTCCACGTCTTTCATGGACCCATCTGCTGACAAGTTCACTTCCAAATAAATGAACACATTGACTTTCTCTATACTCTGTCTCCTTCGTATTTTTTTTTATCTTAATCACCTTGCTCTTTCATATATTCCCTTTTAATTTACTTTTACACACCCTCCCAAATTCGTCCACCCTCTTCTTCAACTTCGCTTCAGAATCTCTCCAAACCGCTGTGTTTTCAGCAACACGCAACTGTGATAACTCCCTCTTTGTGTTACGTTCTTTGTCTTTTAATCCCACACTTCTTTCCAACACCCGAGCATTTACTTGCAACCCCATTTATAAATATATTGAACAGTCATGGTGACACCACGCATCCCTGTCTAAGGGCTACTTTTCCTGGGAAATAATTCTCTCTCTCTCTCTCTCTCTCTCTCCCCTCTCTCTCTCTCTCTCTCTCTCCTCTCTCTCTCTCTCTCTCTCTCTCCTCTTCTCCTCTCTCTCTCTCTCTCTCTCTCTCTACATACTTTAACCTGAGCCTCACTATCCTCCTATGCATGAATGCAAAGAAATATCGCAGGCTACAGGATTCGAACCCACATCGGCAATTCTCCATCTGACTCATTAGTCCACTCAGCTATACATGACTCAATAACGTTAGGTAGCTTACTGGAATGGAAGCTGTTTCTCGTAACGACGGTCATACCAGTGAGCCTTAAGCATCATCTCCAGTAATTTCATTCTTCTACTGAATATCTGGCCTCATGTGCGATACTATACTCATTGTAAAAACAAGCTAAATGTAATAGGTTAAAAAAACCGAGAAACTCTGAAATAGGTTTCGTATTTGTGATCTCTAAAATGTGAATTCTTTTATGTATTATGATTCCACATAATAGGTCTTATTTGAGTATGTAGGATGTTGGGAAATTAACATTGTTTTAGATATGTGACCTATGTTACTTGCCATAGGGCTGCACCGATATGAAGTTACAAATGATACCCTTCGGCACTTTTTTGGGGGCGTCAGGGACCTGTATCAGGAGCTCGTTCTTGTCAAAATTTTCATCATTAAGCCTCAACTTCACACTGATGGAAGCTGTGAAGCTGAACACCTATCAGGGCGGAGAGGCTGGCAATCTCAAAAGCATTTCTTCGGTGCTAAGAAAGTAATCACCTCATATCTACCTCTCCACTGCTTCTGTTGTCTTCGTAATTTAAGACACTTCAGTATGTATTAAAGACTCTTACTGAGCACGTGAATTTTTTTGACAAAAATACCCATCTGTTGCAAGTGTTTCCTCATCTAATTATCATTAATAATATAATGCCCATGGAGATGACTTCATGGTTAGAAGTGATGACAACCTCCTTACCTCGAGGGATGCTGCGTTATAGGAATTCGAAGAGTTCTTGCTAGTTTTTAGGATATCCCAAGCTGTCCTGGGAATTCTCTAGGCTTTACTTCTGGCCAGGTACCTTAATACAGATGTCTGCACTCCGCTTTTGTGGCAGCATAAGTGCCCCAATCCCCAGCTTCCCTGGTAAAGTTTCGAAATGTTTCTTGATGTAATATGGAGATGTCTAGTATTATAACACACCATTTACCGTTTATTCATAATATCACTTCTCTTATTTAATGTTTTCCATAGTTGATATGTCAATATCATATCATATTTTCTGATTACACATTTATGAGAGTACTTGACAAGATGCCAACCAGCAATGTGGAAGGTCTGACAAGTTGTGGTTTACATACAGCTATTTCCATGCTCATACTAAGTGGCTAGTAGCCTGGAGGGGACATATCCTCCTTACCTGTACCACGACTGATTCATCATCTCTAATGTATCATGATTATTATCTGTAGTATTTTTGAGTGAGGGTGCACAATGTTTTTGTTTTGTATCTTCACCCATGTCATGTCTTAGAAATGTCTGAAGGGACGCCCCGACTTAAGGTTCCATGCCCGGCTTCTAGAGAGGCTGGAGTTTATCTCTGCTGCTGGTCTCACATGCTGATGTCATCTGAAATCTGTTTCTTTACTTCTGAATGTTTATTTTAATGGTTTTGTGTGTCTTTACACATCTCTGGTGGTGAGTCATAGTATTATCCTAACACCACAAGACTTTGAAAAGGCAATAAATGACATGCACTCTGCCCCAGGCCCAGACTCATAAAACTCTGTGTTCATCAAGAATTGCAAGAAGCCCCTATCGCGTGCCTTCAGCATTCTATGGAGAGGGAGCATGGACACAGGGGTCATCCCACACACACTAAAAACAAAAGGTGGCAGAACTACAGACCGATAGCACTAACACCCATATCATAAAAAATCTTTGAGAGGGTTCTAAGAAGCAAGATAGCCACCCATCTAGATACCCATCAGTTACACAACCCAGAGCAATACGGGTTTAGAGCAGGTCGCTCCTGCCTGTCCCAGCTACTGGACCACTATGACAAAGTCCTGTGCAAGACAGGTATACAATACCGACAAGATGAAAGATTAAGACACTTGTGCAACATCTGGTTATCTTTATTGTAGACGTTTCGCGATCCAGTGGCTTTATCAATACAGATTCTTGGACACAATTAGAAAACAGAAGAACTATATACAAAAGATGAGGTAATCAGTCCCTCAGCCTTGGAGGTGGTGTTTACAGCACCGTGGTTGTAGAGATTCTGAAGTGTCCAAGAATCTGTATTGACAAAGCCACTGGATGGCGAAACGTCTACAATAAAGATAACCAGATGTTGCACAAGTGTCTTAATCTTTCATGACAAAGTCCTGCATGCTGTAGAGGATAAACAAAATACAGATGTAGTATACACAGACTTTGCAAAAGCTTTTGACAAGTGTGACCATGATGTAATAGCACACAAAATACGTGATAAGGGAATAACAGGAAAAGTTGGATGGAACTATAACTTCCTGACAAATAGAACACATAGAGTAGCAGTAAACAGAGTAAAGTCCCAGGCAGCCACGGTAAAAAGCTCTGTTCCACAAGGCACAGTACTCGTTCCCATTCTATTCTTCATTCTCATTTCTGACATAGAGATGTAAGTCATAGCTCCGTGTCTTCCTTTGCGGATGACACCCAGAGTACCATGCCAGTGACCTCCATGGAAGACACCGCGAGACTCCAAGCGGACATCAACCAAATCTTCGAATGGGCCACTCAAAACAATATGAAGTTCAACGAGGAGAAATTTCAAAATTTCAGATTACGATGGGCTTAGAGAACACTTATCATCTGTTGACTGGGGTAACGAAGAGAGCTATCAATATGACAGTTTTCTGAACACTATACATGCTGCTCAAAGAGCGTTTATCCCATATAAAGAAATTAGATCAACTAGAAATGACCCAAAATGGATGAATAATAGGCTCAAATATCTACTAGTGCATAAGAAAGGAATTTATAGGCGTATCAAAAGAGGTGAGGGTCATCTTATGAATCAGTATATTGACATTAAGAGGGACATTAAAAAGGGGATAAGAAAAGCTAAAAGGGACTATGAAATTAAAGTTGCTAGGGATTCTAAAACTAACCCAAAAAGTTTTTTCCAGGTCTATAGAACAAAAGTTAGAGATAAGATAGGTCCCCTTAAAAATAACTATGGGCACCTTACTGACAAAGAGAATGAAATGTGTTTGATTTTAAATAATTATTTTCTCTCAGTTTTTACACAGGAAGACACTAACAATATTCCAGTAATTAATTTTTACAGTGGGCTAGAAGAAGATAAATTATGTAACATCACAGTCACTAGTGAAATGGTTGTGAAGCAGATAGACAGACTGAAGCAAAATAAGTCGCCGGTCCTGATGAGGTTTTTTCAAGGGTTCTTAAGGAATGCAAAATGGAAGTCTGTGAACCATTAACTAATATTTTTAATTTATCTCTTCAAACAGGCGTAGTGTCTGATATGTGGAAGATGGCTAATGTAACTCCTATTTTTAAAACAGGGGACAAGTCGTTACCGTCAAATTACCGCCCAATAAGCCTGACCTCAATTGTAGGCAAATTACTAGAGTCAATTATAGCTGAGATTATAAGAAGCCATCTCGATAAGCATAGCTTGATTAATGATACTCAGCATGGATTCACAAGAGGCCGGTCTTGTCTAACTAATTTATTAACTTTCTTCAGTAAAGCTTTTGAGGCTGTTGACCACAATAAAGAATTTTATATTATTTACTTAGATTTTAGTAAGGCTTTTGATAGAGTTCCGCACCATAGACTGTTAAAGAAAGTGGCAGCTCATGGCATTGGGGGAAAAGTGCTCTCGTGGATCGAGTCATGGCTCACTGACAGGAAACAGAGAGTGTCTATAAATGGGGTTAAATCCGAGTGGGGATCTATAACAAGTGGCGTTCCACAGGGATCAGTCTTGGGCCCGTTGTTGTTTATAATATATATCAATGATCTTGATGAGGGAATTACTAGTAATATGAGCAAATTCGCCGATGACACAAAGATAGGTAGGATAATTGATTCAAGCGTAGATGTTATGGAACTTCAGGAGGATTTAAACAAACTCTATTCTTGGTCAGAAAAGTGGCAGATGCAGTTCAATGTAGATAAATGCAAGGTTCTGAAGCTTGGGAGTGTCCATAACTCTAGTACTTATAAGTTAAATGATGTAGAACTTAGCCATACAGATTGCGAAAAGGACTTGGGGGTTATGGTGAGCAGCAACCTTAAACCAAGACAGCAATGCCTAAGCGTACGTAATAAGGCATATAGATTACTGGGATTTATATCAAGAAGTGTAAGCAACAGAAGTCCAGAGGTCATACTGCAGCTTTATACATCATTAGTAAGGCCTCACCTAGATTATGCAGCTCAGTTCTGGTCTCCGTATCACAAAATGGACATAAATTCGTTAGAAAACATTCAGCGTAGGATGACTAAATTAATACATAGCATTAGAAATCTTCCTTATGAAGAAAGATTGAAGACTCTTAAGTTACATTCACTTGTTAGACGAAGAATGAGGGGAGACCTGATCGAAGTGTATAAGTGGAAGATAGGTATTAATAAAGGGGATATTAATAAGGTCTTGAGGATGTCTCTCCAAGAGAGAACCCGCAGTAATGGATTTAAATTAGATAAGTTTAGATTTAGAAAGGACATAGGAAAGTATTGGTTTGGAAATAGGGTAGTAGGTGAGTGGAACAGTCTACCTAGTTGGGTTATTGAGGCTGGGACTTTGGGTAGTTTCAAATCTAGGTTGGATAAGTACATGAGTGGGAGGGGTTGGATTTGAGTGGGACTTTCACATCAGAGCTTATTTCTTGGGTGGCATTGAAAATTGGGTTGGGCAAATGTTTTGTTAGTGGGATGAATTGTAAAGGACCTGCCTAGTATGGGCCAGCAGGCCTCCTGCAGTGTTCCTCCTTTCTTGTGTTCTTATGTTCTTAACTACTCAGATATGGGAAACTTGAGGAAAAAAAATGTATTAGGGTATACAACAAATTCTAATCATACAATACAGCGAAAAAGTAATGTGAAGGACCTGGGAGTGATAATGTCAGAGGATCTCGCCTTCAAAGACCACAATAATGTATCTACCTCATCCATTAGGAAAATGATAGGATGGATAATGGGAACCTTCAACACTAGGGACGCCAAGCCCATGATGATTCTCTTCAAATCGCTTGTACTCTGTACTCTGCTGTACACTAACGGCACCCTTCAAGGCTGGCGACATTGCAGACCTGGAGAGTGTACAAAGATCTTTCACGGCACACATAAGTACGATAAGGCACCTAAACTACTGGGAACGGTTGAAGGTCCTTGATCTGTATTCCCTGGAACGCAGGCGAGAGAGATACATGATAATATACACT
Organism: Cherax quadricarinatus; assembly: GCF_026875155.1. Lineage (NCBI taxonomy): Eukaryota > Metazoa > Arthropoda > Malacostraca > Decapoda > Parastacidae > Cherax > Cherax quadricarinatus. Next base: position 2,860,378 of record NC_069479.1, read on the forward strand.
TGGAAGGTCCTGGAGGGATTGGTACCAAACCTGCACAAGAAAATCACTCCCTATGAAAGCAAAAGACTCGGCAGGAGATGCAACATTCCCCCGATGAAAAGCAGGGGCGCCACGAGTATACTGAGAGACAACACAGTAAGTGTCAGGGGCCCAAGATTGTTCAACTGCCTCCCAACATACATAAGGGGGATTGCCAATAGACCCCTGGCTGTCTTCCAGAAGGCACTGGACAGGCACCTAAAGTCAGTACCTGTCTAACCGTGCTGTGGTTCATACGTCAGCTTGCGTGCGGCCAGCAGTAACAGCCTGGTTGATCAGACCCTGATCCACCATGAGGTGTGGTCTCAGACCGGGCCGCGGGGGCGTTGACCCCCCTGAAATATGTATGTACAGGCGTCTTCGTGAATTTGTGTCACAATGATCATATTTAAGATATGTTTAGCTGATATCCGATTGTTGCAGGATCTTCCTGTTTTGATATCTTGCAGTCTAGAGTCTGGCTGTGCGTGTGCTGTCAGTGTGCTATCAGTGGGGTCACATGGGAAATACATTTCCTAGCACTGTAATTTGAATTTTGTTGTGGCACTGGGATCACTGTATGTCCACCTACGGCGCTTTATGGTCGTTTCTCCTATTCTAGTTTGCTCACGTATGTCAACTTACTATCTCAGAATGGCTAGGTTATTTATGTATAGTCAATACTTCGATCATGTGTAACTTGTATATTATTATATATGTATAACAACCACTGTGAAAAAAATAGTGAAATTCCAAGCTCTTTTGTGACTTCTCACATCATCAAATGTGAGATGTCACAAAAGCGCTTGGAATTTCACTATTTTTTCACAGTGGTTTTTCTGCATATTGTGATATCACCTGTTACTGTGATCTTGTTGTATATTATTATATATGTTCGTGTTAGTGAACAGTGTGCGAACACTCATTTGTTAAATGCAAAAAAATGAATTGTAAATATATTTAACTGTGTCCTGTAAGTACTTAAAAAATGGTGATTATTATGGTCATTACTTATTTGTTAAGTGTATAAAGCACCTTGTTCCGTCTAGCTAATTAATTAATTTTCAATATTTTGATGATATTGGACTATTTCTTTTCTGTACATTTTATTGCATGTTTGATTATGGTAAGAAATATTTATGTTTATTAGCGGAAGTTCGTATTGGCATTGTATTGGTTAGTATTGGTTAGTCATGTGAATCTGATACTTTGATCCCTTGCAATGACTCGGGTTGCAAATCGTAATATTTGTATACCTGTCCAGGTCTGAAGAGCTGTAACTCAACTGTTCACGATCCTAGGAGACAGAAGATTTTTGCTTATAACGAAGTTGCTTGTAACAGATTTCTTATTTCATATGTTACAAATTATAAGTGTATATTGGCAAGCAAAATAAGTGTGTCTAAGGTCTCTTTCTCCGGTAAAATACTAAGTCTTAACCGACTGTTCCATAAAACATATCCATAAAACACTAACTCGTAATTAAGTAACTTCCAGTTGTAGAAGTGTTGGCATGTTTGAAGGTAATTTGGATTATTTTACACCAGTAAAACAGTAAATTCACTGCATAGACTTGAAGAGGATTAATCAAGGACATTTTGTTTCCTGAGAAATATAGAACTGCTGACAGTTTTATCAGCAGAACAGAGCTAACCAGAATCCTTGGAAGAGGGAGCCACAGCACCTCTACCCTCTTCTATAGCTGAGTCCCTGGGTCAAGCCGAAGTAACTTAGAAAGTTTACCAAGTTATATATTATGATACTAGGGACATGCAGGATAGAGGAAGTCAAGATTAAACCTTGCCTGCACATCCTCCACAGATCCCAGCTGGTGTATAGTGTCCTGCTACGTGAACTGTCATCTGGTCTTTAAGAAACAGTATGACAGGACAGAGATGCTAGTTAAGTTAACGCTGGAGTGTACGATGAGTTAATACAGTACATTATCAAGGTTCTATGGCTAACGCTCATTGTTGGGTTACAGCTCCACCAAGAGTCGTACAGAATTTAACATATAAATGTATCTTATTGATTCCATGTTACTTGCAACACAACCCAGATACATGAAGTGTTTTTAGAATTGTCTGATGACTCCTGGACTGCCTTGTTACTCTCTGCTTTAACCGGGAAAGCTCAGTAATGCACAGCATCACTACCCTGTGATTTGTATATTAATTATGAGAGTTAAAGAAGTCGTTCTTGACGAATAAAAGCTAATTCTTATTAACTCTCATTGTATATTTTGTACGTCGAGGAGAAATCAAGGACAAACATATTCAGACTTTGCTAAAGAAAGGCCATTTCCAGTACAAACTTTTGAGTTATTCCAGCTCATACTGAGTGAAGAATTCCACGAGTGTCTTCCTCCAAACGTTCGGGAGTTTATGATAGTTCCTGCAATGAAATGCTTGAAATGGTTACCATAGCGGATACTTATGAGGCAACTCATAAGATTCTGCAAAGGACAGTTTATTCAGACAAGAGTAAACTTAGATACAAGAGTAAGTCTTGGAGTGCTGAAGCCTCAGTGTTAAGATAAGATAAGATAAGATTTCGTTCGGATTTTTGACCCCGGAGGATTAGCCACCCAGGATAACCCAAGAAAGTCAGTGCGTCATCGAGGACTGTCTAACTTATTTCCGTTGGGGTCCTTAATCTTGTCCCCCAGGATGCGACCCACACCAGTCGACTAACACCCAGGTACCTATTTGCTGCTAGGTGAACAGGACAACAGGTGTAAGGAAACGTGTCGAAATGTTTCCACCCGCCGGGAATCGAACCCGGGCCCTCCGTGTGTGAAGCGGGAGCTTTAGCCACCAGGCCACCGGGCCTTCAAAATCACATCGTAAAGAAGTATCTGAAATTTTGAAATCGCCCTCTGGAGGGAGGCAAAAGAATAGTGATGAATAGAGAAATATTAGATGCTTCTTTTATATAATGTATGAGCACTGAAGAGAGTATTCCTTTAGAGAGGCATACCAAAGAGGATCGTGCATCTGGCGCCACTGTTGTAAGTTTATTCAGGTATACACAAATACAGTTACATAGATTATCATACATAACAACATATGTTTCTCCTTTCAAATTTAGTAATATATACAGGAGAAGGGGTTACTAGCCTCTTGCTCCCGGCATTTTAGTTGCCTCTTACAACACTCATGGCTTACGGAGGAAGAATTCTGTTCCACTTCCCCATGGAGGTAAGAGGAAATAAACAAGAACAAGAACTAGAAAGAAAATAGAAGAAAACCCAGAGGGATATGTCTATATAGGCTTGTACATGTATGTGTAGTGTGACCTAAGTGTAAGTAGAAGCAGCAAGACGTACCTGAAATTTTGCATGTTCATGAGACAGAAAAAAGGAATTTGAAAGGAGAAACTTTCGTTTTTCCTTTTGGGCCACCCCGCCTCGGTGGGATACGGCCAGTGTGTTGAAAGAAAGAAAGAAAAGAACGACATATGTGTAGAAAACCTGAGATAACCAGGTAACCTAAAAAAGTTAGACAAAGTGACTTATTTCCATTGGGGTCCTTTTAATACCTTACTACTATATTATAAAGGATATATACTAGGAATAAGGTAAAAAGAGTTATTTACATTTACATGTGCGTTAAAAAAAATGAATAATTCTCCTCTCTTTCTGTCGCTACATTCATCAGGTACCTTCTGACTGTCTTCTTGAACTGGCTCATGCTAACTCACTCTTCAGACTTACCAGAGCAACAAGAACATCAACCTTACGTTAATGAAACCTCATATAAATATTAATTTCACGGACAGAGTTCGCCTCTCCTAAAGTCACTGAACAACTGAGATGGTTACAAAAAAAAAAAAAAAACCGAAATGTTTGAGGAAAATATGCATTCGTGTATGAATCAGTTTTATTCAGGCAGCAAGGTTGTCCTGAACCATACGGGTGTACAGGTAGTAATATGCTATCATGATTCTTATCTAATGTTACTGAGAGAAACAGGGCGAAAAAGAGTGTAGAATAGAGAGGATTTTTTGGGAAACGCTTTTTAAACCCAAAAACAGTTAAACGGCAATATTCGGAATTCGTTCTAAAATTTCTTTTTTTGAAATTCAAAAGCAACTCAAAATTTCCCTGTTTTTACACAGGTGAAAAAAATTAAAAGTTTTTTAAAGGGGATTTTACGTGAAACTGATAAGACCCTTTGTCACATTTATTAATGTTTAAAATATTTGAATATTCTTTCTTCACTTAAGTAGACTGAAGTGAAATTCAGTAATTGAAGGACGCAACACCCTCACTAAGGGACATTACCTGACAGTGACAAAAAGGGTCCTACCTTTGAAACGAATTTTATGTACGTAATTCCCCCTCTACTGAATTACAATCGAAAAAGTGACCAAAGCCAAACACTTATGTTTACTTTAATAAGCTACGAGGACACGGGCCCAGTCCCTTGGACGCATATTTTTGGGGTTTTAGGTCGGTAAAACTATGAAGTAACCAAGGGTCACGTGCCGAGACCCACGGAAAAATTTTTTGAAGCCGAAGGGAAGGGGACAAATTATTAATGGTCTCTCTCAAATTTGTGAAAACTGAGTTGGATTGGAAAGGACTCTGCGTAAACATTTTTTCCTTAATTCTACAATAACACTGGGACTATTGTTCAAATGCAAGACGCATGCCAGTTAGAGGGAACAGGGGTTTCTTTGTTACACTTAAAAAGTAAGCAGAGTAATGTGAAGCGGATCGGGTTTAAAAAAGAGGTATAGGGGGTTTTTTTTGTGAACGTCCTTTGGGCCAAGTCAAGAACGTTTCATGGCCAGTTTTTTTGGGAAAAGCCATTTTCGGGTTACACAAAGGCAAACTTTTTTAAAAGAGCCATTTATTTTGGAACCTAAAAATTCCTGGTTAACATTTTAAACGTCATAGCTTGGTTATTTGTGAAGTACCTCTGTGACCACGGGGTAAAGGACTCTTTGGCCAAATTTGTCACAAAAATTCCTCTGGTTCCCCACAGGGCATGCCCTCTAGCCAATTATTTTGTAAATCATTCCCCTTTTGCTTTCCCCACGGGGTAAAGGACTCATACCCCAAAATTATTTGTAAGTATTCCTCTGGTACACAGGTAAATGCCCTCAAGCCAGAAATTTTTGGAAGCCTGAACCTTGGTTCCACGCAAAATTAGCCAGGTTTTTATTTTGTGAACTGATTTCTGTTACACATTTTCAAATCATAGCCGTTTATAAGTAACCTGGACCTTTGGTTCACACAGGCAAGACGTCATAGCCAGTTTATTTTGTGAAGCCTGATTCCTCTGGTTCACACAGTCAAGACGTCATAGCCAGTTTATTTTGTGAAGCCTGATTCCTCTGGTTCACCACAGGAAAGACGTCATAGCCAGTTTATTTTGTGAACCCTGATTCCTCTGGTTCACACAGTCAAGACGTCACAGCCAGTTTATTTTGTGAAGCCTGATTCCTCTGGTTCACACAGTCAAGACGTCATAGCCAGTTTATTTTGTGAAGCCTGATTCCTCTGGTTCACACAGGCAAGACGTCATAGCCAGTTTATTTTGTGAAGCCTGATTCCTCTGGTTCACACAGTCAAGACGTCAAGCCAGTTATTTTGTGAAGCCTGATTCCTTGGTTCACACAGCAAGACGTCATAGCCAGTTTATTTTGTGAAGCCTGATTCCTCTGGTTCACACAGTCAAGACGTCATAGCCAGTTTATTTTGTGAAGCCTGATTCCTCTGTTCACACAGTCAAGACGTCATAGCCAGTTTTATTTGTGAAGCCTGATTCCTTGGGTTTCACACAGTCAAGACGTCATAGCCAGTTTTATTTTGTGAAGCCTGATTCCTCGGGTTCACACAGTCAAACGTCATAGCCAGTTTTTTTGTGAAGCCTGATTCCTCGGGTTCACACAGTCCAAGACGTCACAGCCAGTTTATTTTGTGAAGCCTGATTCCTCGGGTTCACACAGCCCAAGACGTCATAGCCAGTTTTTTTGTAAAAAGCTAAATTTCCTCTGTTCACACAGTCAAGACGTCATAGCCAGTTTATTTTGGGGAAAGCCTGTTTTCCTCTGGTTCACACAGTCAAGACGTCACAGCCAGTTTATTTTGTGAAGCCTGATTCCTCTGGTTCACACAGTCAAGACGTCATAGCCAGTTTATTTTGTGAAGCCTGATTCCTCTGGTCACCAGCAAGACGTCATAGCCAGTTTATTTTGAAGTTGGGACATTGGTTCCCGCGGGCTGAGTTTTTTTGTGAAGCCTGATTCCCGCTCCCAGAACGTAAGCCGTTTATTTTGTGAAGCCTGATTCCTTGGTCAAAGTGAGCTGATTTTTGGGAAGAAACTGTGAAGCCTGATTCCTCTGCGGGGCTGAGAACTGTGAAGCCTGATTCCTCTGCTGGGCTGAGAACTGTGAAGCCTGATTCCTCTGCTGGGCTGAGAACTGTGAAGCCTGATTCCTCTGCTGGGCTGAGAACTGTTGAAACAATGGTGTTGAAAATATGTTGACCTTCTTCAAGCTTCGTCTTCGACCACGAGACGCTGGGAATCAGCGGCTGATATGTACGTATATAAATCTAATATATTTACTGCGTTTTGCCTATCATTTCTTTATGTATTATATTTTAAGTGACAGTTTTATAATGTGTGGTATGTATGTATGTATGTATGTATGTATGTATGTATGTAAGTATGTATGTTTTATTATTATTATTTTTAAATTATTATTAATTATTATTATTTTATTATTATTATATTATTATTTTTAAATTATTATTATTATTATTATTATTATTATTATTATTATTATTATTATAATATTTTCTGTTACTGTGCACAATTTACCGATTTTTATCAAACGATATAAAACTTCTTTTGTTTTTTTGGTTCTGACGATTGGGATGTCAATATTATATTTGATTATAACCCGATGTACGTTTATTGTGGTGATACAGTTTATGTGAATATATTTGTATGTCAGGACAAGACTGTGGAAATACCAAGAGTATTTTCTAATGTGGATAACCGAGTCTTCTGTTACAATAGATTGATTATTCTCTTAAATTTTTAAGGGTTGGGCTGATAAGCCAGTGGGAGGCTTCAGTTAGGTGACCAAAAGCTCAAGTGGCGGGTCATTATGCGACTAAAAATCGAGTCAGGAAATGTTTGTCCAGTTTCCTGACGAACCTTACCTGTCCTAGACGCTTTTGTTGTGTTAGCTCAGGGGGTCCCTGTTGCACTGCTTCAGGGGGTCCCTGTTGCACTGCTTCAGGGGGTCCCTGTTGCACTGCTTCAGGGGGTCCCTGTTGCAAATGCTTCGGGGGGCCCTGTTGCACTGCTTCAGGGGGTCCCTGTTGCACTGCTTCAGGGGGTCCCTGTTGCACTGCTTCAGGGGGTCCCTGTTGCACTGCTTCAGGGGGTCCCTGTTGCACTGCTTCAGGGGGTCCTGTTGCACCCGCTTCAGGGTGGTCCCTGTTGCACTGCTTAGGGGCTGTTGACTGTTTAGGGGGTCCCTGTTGCTGTTTGGGGGTTCTGGTTCATGCTTCAGGGGGTCCTGTTCTGGCACTGTTTCGGGGGTTCTGGGTTTACTGCTTCAGAGGGGGTCATGTTGCTCTGCTCAGGGGGGTCCCTGTTGCCCGGTTAGGGGGGTTCTGTTGGATTTTTCAGGGGTCTGTTTCATGTTCGGGGGGCCCTGTTTCCCGGTTTGGGGGTCCCGGGTTTCATGTTCAGGGGTTGTTGCTGTCGGGGGTTGGCCTGCTCGGAGGTGTCTGTTGGACTGCTTCGGGGGTTCCTGGTGGATGTTCGGGGGGTCCCGGGGGATGGCTTCAGGAGGTTTCGGGTGTTCCCGGTTTGTTTCTTCAGGGGTCCTGTTGGATGTTCAGGAGGGTCTGTTGATGCTTTCAGGGTTTGGGCCCGTTGATCTTCGGGGGTTCCCGTTGATGCTTCCGGGGTTCTGTTGGGACTGCTTTCGGGGGTCCCCGGGGACTGCTTCAGGGGGGTCGTGTGTTGCTTTCAGGGTTCCGGTGGGGGATGCTTCAGGGGGGTCCTGTTGCACTGTTTTCAGGGTGGTTCCCTGTGGACTGCTTCAGGGGGGCCCTGTTGCATGTCGGGGGGTTCCCTGTTGCATTTTCTTCAGGGGGTCCCTGTTGCATGCTTCAGGGGTGTCCTGTTGCATGTTCGGGGAGTTTTTGCGGGCTTGTTGTTGGTCGGGGTGTTGCTGTGGGTTTGGTGGGCGTGTTGCTGGTCGGAGGTTTTGCTGGTCGGACCTGTTGCTGGTCGGAGGTGTTGCTGGTCGGAGGTGTTGCTGGTCGGAGGTGTTGCTGGTCGGAGGTGATGCTGGTCGGAGGTGTTGCTGGTCGGAGGTGTTGCTGGTCGGAGGTGTTGCTTTGGGCAGAGGTATGTTGGTCGGAGGGGTTGTGGTCGGAGGTGTTGCTGGTCGGAGGGTTGATGGTCGGAGGTGCTGCTGGTCGGGGGTGTTGCTGGGCGAGGTTGCTGGTCGAGTGTTTGTGTCAGGTGTTCTGGTCGGGGGTGTTTTTGGTCGGAGGGTGCTGGTCGGAGGTGTTGTGGTCGGAGGGGTTGTGGTGGAGTTGCGTCGAGGTGTTGCTGGTCGGAGGGTTGCTGGTCGGAGTGTTGCTGGGCGGAGGTGGTTTTCTGGTCGGGGTTTTTGCTGGTCGGAGGGGTTGCTGGTTCGGGGGTTTGTTGGTCGGGCGTGTTGTTGGGGGAGGTTCTGGTCGGGGGTTGCTGGTCGAGGTGTTGCTGGTGAGGTTTTTGCTGGTCGGAGGTGTTTCTGGTCGGGGTGTTGCTGGCAGGTGTTGCTGTTCGAAGGTTGCTGGTCGGGCGTGTTGCTGGGCTGAGGTGTTGCTGGTCGGAGGTGTTGTGTGAGGTTTGTGGGGTCGGACGTGTTGCTGGGCGGACGTGTTCTGGTCGGAGGTGTGGGTGGTCGAAAGTGTTTGCTGGTCGGAAGTGTTGCTGGTGGGGGTGTTGCTGTCGGAGGTTTTTTGCTGGTCGGACGTGTTTTCTGGTCGGAGGGGTTTGCTGGTCGGGGTGTTGTGGTCGGACTTGTTTTTTGTTGCTGGTCGGGTTTTTGTTGCTGGTCGGAGGTGTTGCTGCTCGAGGTGTTGCTGGTTGAGTGTTGCTGGGCGAGGTGTTCTGGTCGGAGGGTTGCTGGTCGGAGTGTTGCTGGTCGGACGGGGTTGCTGGTCGGAGGTGTTGGGTGGTCGGGACGGTGTTGCTGGTCGGAGGTGTTGCTGGTCGGAGGGGTTGCTGGTCGGAGGGGGATGCTGGTGAATTTGCTGGTCGGAGGTTGCTGGTCGTGGCGTTGTTTGCTGGTCGGAGGTGTTGCTGGTCGGAGGTGTTGCTGGTCGGAGGTGTTGCTGGTCGGAGGTGTTGCTGGTCGGAGGTGTTGCTGGTCGGAGGTGTTGCTGGTCGGAGGTGTTACTTTGTTCGGAGTGTTTTCCTTGCCCGAGTGTTTTCATAGGTGTGTTTCATTGCAATCGGGGGTGTGGGCATTTAAAGTGTATGTTCTGGGGGATTTTTTTCTTTAGTTTTCTGTCCCAATTATTTCCAGCTTTTTGATTTATTGGGTTTTCTGGGGATTGTGCTGGGTTGGAGGGGTTGTTCGGAAGAAGGGTTTAGGAAACGGTTATTTGGTCCGGAGGTGGGGAAGTCAGTTTCAGATCTGGAAGGTGTTTGTTTATGTTGTTATTTCTGGGGGAGTGTTGGTGGCCCTGGCAGAGTTTTGAGTGAATTTGATGAAGTGTTCTTCTTTATCGGGGGTTTCTTCATTTTGGTGGGGGCGCGCGATGTGGTATGAAAAATTTAAGGGGTATGTGGGGAGATTTAATTTTTGACCTAGGATACGAAAGAGTTGGACTAAATTTATCGGGAAGGGGGGGGGGCAACCCTCGTTTTGGCAAATTTTTTCTGTTTTACGCTCCAAAATAAATTTTGGTCAGTTTGCTTTTATTTTGCTGTTGGATTTCTTTATTTTTCAAGGTATTTTCTCAAATGCTTTGAAAAATATATTACTGCACCCACTGTCAGAGTAGATGCAAAATGATGGATATTTAGAAATATACCTTTAAAATACTTGCTTAAACATATACACTGCTTTCTTACAAGCAAGTTGTTTGTGTTCTATAAAGACAGGTGTTGTCATAGTGTTGTCAGTTAGATATATGTATTCTAGTATTTATATTGTGGTCCTCTGTAAGTATATTAATAATTATTGGCTGCCCGTCCATAGTTCCTGCTCAAAATGCCTTTATGTAATCGGTATTGTTTACAAATTCAATAGCTTTATCATAAGTACTTTAAATTAAGCTAAGTACTCTGTTAATAAGCTAAGTACTTTAATTACAAGCTAAGTACTTTATTACAAGCTAAGTACTTTATTACAAGCTAAGTACTTTTATTACAAGCTAAGGTACTTTATTACAAGCTAAAAACTTTTATTACAAGCTAAGTACGCAGTTATAACTAAGTACATATTACAAGCTAAGTACTCTGTTCAAAGCTAAGTACTTTATTGCAAGCTAAGTACTCTGTTATAAGCTAAGCTAACTTTTAATACAAGCTAAGTACGCTGTTATAAGCTAAGTACTTTATTACAAGCTAAGTACTTCTGTTACAAGCTAAGTACTTTATTACAAGCAAATACTTCTGTTATAAGCTAAGTCTTTATTACAGCTAAGTTACGCTGTTATAAGCTAAGTAACTTATTACACCTAAGTACACTGTTATACTAAGTAACTTTTAATACAAGCTAAGTACTCTGTTATAAAGCTAGTCCTTTAAACAAGCTAAGTACTCTGTTATAAGCTAAGTACTTTATTACAAGCTAAGTACTCTGTTATAAGCTAAGTATCTTTATTACAAGCAAGTACGCTGTTATAAGCTAAGTACTTTATTACAAGCTAAGTACTTTATACAAGCTGAAGGTACTCTGTTATAAACAAGTACTTATTACAAGCTAAGTACTCTGTTTATAAGCTAAGTACTTCATTAACAATCTAAGTACTCTGTTATAAACTAAGTACTTTATTACAAGCTAAGTACTTTATTACAAGCTAAGTAACTTTATTAGTAGGGGAGGAAAGCTAAGTTCTCTGTTATAAGCTAAGTACTTTATTACAAGCTAAGTACTTTATTACAAGCTAAGTACTTTATACAAAAGCTAAGTACTTTATTACAGCTAATACTCCTGTTATAGCTAAGTACCTTATTACAAGCTAAGTACTTCTGTTTATAAGCTAATAACGATTAATTACACGCTAAGTACTCTGTTATAAGCTAAGTACTTTATTACAACTAAGTACTCATGTTATAAGCTAAGTACTTTATTACAAGCTAAGTACGCTTGTTATAAGCTAAGTATACTTTATTTACAAGCTAAGTACTTTATACAAGCTAAGTACTCTGTTATAAACTAATACTTTATTACAACTAAGTACTCTGTTATAAACTAAGTACTTTTATTACAAGCTAAAGTACTCTGTTATAAGCTAAGAACTTATTACATGCCTAATACTTATAACAAGCTAAGTAAATTTAATACAAGCTAAGTACTTATTACAAGCTAATACTTTATTACAAGCTAAGTACTTCATTACAAGCTAAGTACTCCTCTTATAAGCTAAGTACTTTATACAACTAAGACTCTGTTAACAGCTAAGTACTTTATTACAGGCTAAGTACTTTATTACAAGCTAAGTACTCTGTTATATAGCTAAGTACGTTATTTTTTTTACAAGCTAATACGCTATATAAGCTAAGTACTTTATTACAAGCTAAGTACTTTATTACACGCTAAGTACTCTTTTATAAGCTAAGTACTTATTAGCAAGCTAAGAAATTATTACAAGCTAAGTACTCTGTTTATAATAGCTAAGTACTTTATTATCAAGCTTAAGTCTCCTGTTATAAGCTATGTACTCTATTACAAGCTAAGTACTTATTACAAGCTAAGTACTCCTGTTTATAAACTAAGTACTTTATTACAAGCTAAGTACTCTGTTATAGCTAAGTACTTTTATTACAAACTAAGTACTTTATTACAAGCTAAGTACTTTATTACAAGCTAAGTACTTTATTACAAGCTAAGTTACTCTCTTAAAAGCTAAGTATTTTATTACAAGCAAGTACTCTGTTAAAAGTCTAAGTACTTTATTACAAGCTAAGTACTTTATTACAACTAAGTACTCTGTTATAAGCTAAGTACTTTATTCAAGCTACGTACTTTATTACAAGCTAATACTCCTGTTATAAGCTAAGTACTTTATTACAAGCTAAGTACTCTGTTATATAAGCTAAGTACTTATTACAAAGCTAAGTACTTAATTACAAGCTAAGGTACTTAATTACAAGCTAAGTACTCTGTTATAAGCTAATTACTTTATTACAAGCTAAGTACTCTGTTCATAAGCTAAGTACTTTTATACAAGCTTAGTACTCTGTTATAAGCTAAGTACTTTATTACAAGCTAAGTACTCTGTTATAAGCTAAAGTAATTATTAAAGCGAAAGTACTTTATTACAAGCTAAGTACTTATACAAGCTAAGTACTCTGTTTATAAGCAAAGTACTTATTACAAGCTAAGTACACTGTATAAGCTAAGTACTTTATAAAGCTAAGTACTTATACAACAAAGTACTTTATTACAAGCCTAATAGTCTGTTATAAGCTAAGTACCTTTATTACAAGCTAAGTACTCTGTTAAAAAGCTAATAACTTTATTACAAGCAAAGTACTTATTACAAGCTTAAGTACTTATTAGCAAGCTAAGTACTTTATTACAAGCTAAGTACTCTGTTATAAGCTAAGTACTTTATTACAAGCTAAGTACTTTAATTACAAGCAAAGTACTTTTACAAGCTAAGTACTTTATACAAGCTAAGTACTTTATTACAAGCTAAGTACTCTGTTACAAGCTAAGAACTTATTACAAGCTAATACACTGTTATAAGCTAAGTACTTTATTACAAGCTAAGTACTCTGTTTATAAACAAGTACTTTACTTACAAGCTAAGTTAGTTTTGGCTTTATTACAAGCTAAGGACTCTGTTACAAAGCAAGAACTTTATTAACAAGCTAAGTACGCTGTTATAAGTTAATACTTTATTACAAGCTAATACTCTGATATAAGCTAAGTACTTTTTATTACAAGCAAAGTACTTTATTACAAGCTAAGTACTCTGTTACCAAGCCTAAGAACTTTATTACAAGCAATCACTCTGTTATAAGCTAAGTAACTTTATTACAACTAAGTACTCTGTTTATAAGCTAAGTACTTTATACAAGCTAAGTACTCTGTTATAAACTAAGTATCTTTATTACAAGTCTAAGTACTTTATTACAAGCTAAGTACTTTTATTACAGCTAAGTACTTTATTACAAGCTAAGTACTCTGGTTATAAGCTAAGTATTATTACAAGCTAGTACTCTGTTTATAAGCTAAGTACTTTATTACAAGCTAAGTACTTTATACAAGCTAAGTATCTGTTTATAAGCTAAGTACTTCATACAAGCTAAGTACGCCCTGTTTATAAGCTAAGTACTTTAATACAAGCTAAGTACTCTGTTAATGCTAATTACTTTATTACAAGCTAAGTACTCTGTTATAACTAAGTACTTTATTACAAGCTAGTACTCCTGTTATAAGCTAAGTACATTATTACAAGCTAAGTACTCTGTTATAAGATAAGTACTTATTACAACCCAAAAGTACTTTATTACAAGCTAAGTTCTCTGTTACAAGCTAAGTACTTAATTTTACAAGCTAGTACTCTGTTACAAGCTAAGTATTTTATTACAAGCTAAGTACTCTGTTACAAGCTAAGTACTTTATTACAAGCTAAGTTTCTCTGTTACAAGCTAAGTACTTTATTACAAGCTAAGTACTCTGTTACAAGCTAAGTAACATTTATTACAAGCTAAGTTTCTCTGTTACAAGCTAAGTACTTTATTACAAGCTAAGTACTTTATTACAAGCTAAGTAACGTTACAAGCTAAGTACTTTATTACAAGCTAAGTACTTAATTACAAGCTTAAGTACTCTGTTTATAAACTAAGTAAATTATTACAAGCAAGTACTTTATTACAAGCTAATAACTCTGTTACAACTAAGTACTTTATTACAAGCTAAGTACTCTGTTACAAGCTAATACTCTGTTACAAGCTAAGTACATTAATTTACAATGCTAAGTACTTTATTACAAGCTAAGTACTCTGTTTATCAACCAAGTACTTATTACAAGCTAAGTTCTTAATTACAAGCTAAGTACTCTGTTACAAGCCTAATACACCTGTTACAACTTAGTACTTTATTACAAGCTAAGTACTCTGTTACAAGCTAAGTACACTGTTACAAGCCTAAGTACTTATTACAAGCTAATACTTTATTTGACAATCTAAGTACTCTGTTTATAAACTAAGTACTTTATTACAAGCTAAGTACTTTTATTACAACTAAATACTCTGTTACAAGCTAAGTACTCTTTACAAGCTAAGTACTTTATTACAAGCTAATTACCCTGTTACAATGCTAATTACTTTATAAAGCTAAGTACTCCTGTTTACAAGCTAAGTACTTTATTACAAGCAAGTTCTCTGTTACAAGCTACGTACTTTATTTACAAAGCTAAGTACTCTGTTTACAAGCTAAGTAACTATGTTTACAAGCTAGTACTTTATTACAAGCTAAGTACATCTGTTACAAAGCTAAGTACCTGTTACAAGCGAAGTACCTTTATTACAAGTTATAAAAGTACTTTATGTACAAGCTAAGTAACTCTGTTACAACTAAGTACCTCGTTACAAGCTAAGTACTTTATTAAAAGCTAAGTACTCTGTTACAAGTCTAAGTACTTTATTACAAGCTATAGTACTCTGTTTACAAGCCTAAGTACTTTATTCCAAGCTAGTTCTCTGTAAACGCTAAGTACTTTATTACAAGCTAAGTACTCTGTTACAAGCTAAGTACTCTGTTAGCAAGGCTTAGTACTTTATTACAAGCAATAGTACTCAGTTACAAGCAAAGTCTCCTGTTTACAAGCTAAGTACTTTATTACAAAGCTAAGTACTTTATTACAAGCTAAGTACTCTGTTATAAACTAAGTAATTTATTACAACTAAGTACTTTTTACAAGCTAAGTACTCTGTTACAAGCTAAGTACTCTGTTACATAGCTAAGTACTTTTATTACAAGCTAAGTACTCTGTTACAAGACTAAGTACTTTGTTACTAGCTAAGTACTCTGTTACAACTAGTACTCTTTACAAGCTTAGTACTTTTACTACACTCTGTACCTTGATCAAATAATAATTTTTCTATTTTTTAATCTTTCTCATCTGTAAAACATAATTATCAAGTTTAATATATTTCGTGTCTCTTCATTAACACTTACTGTATATTTTTATTTTTTTATTTTTTTTCTTGAAAACAGATTTTGGTGTAATGAATAACTAGAAAAAGTTTGGGTTACAAAGTCAAAACCGACCAATTAATGTAAGGTTATTTAACTATGAACAGCCGAAAAAGGAATTGTACAGTGACATTTTATTTTGTGTATGTAGTGTGAGGTGTGGGTGGTATAGTATAGTGTATTGTAATAAGGGAGGGTGTGAATAGTAAGTGTAAATTGGATAAGGTGGTGGTGTATAGTATAGTGTATTGTATAAGGTGTGGGTGTATAGTATAGTGTATTGTATAAGGTGTGGGTGTATAGTAATAGTGTATTTGTAAAGGTTGGTGTAATAAATAGTGTGTTGTATAAGGTGTGGGTGCATAGTAAGTGTAAATGTATAAGGAGTGGGTGTATAGTATAGTGTGTTTGTATAAAGGTGTGGGTGTATCGTATATGTATTTGTAATATTCTTGAAATAAGCGTTTGACTGATTGACTTAATCCACCACCCCAGTCTTCTCTATCTTCTCTATTATGTTTATGGATCGTCTCTGCCTTTTCGCATTTGTGAATTTAAATAGTCCAGGTTGAGCCCACAACGTCTTCATGCTTCCTTTTTCATTGTGAAGATATTTTATAAGTTGCTCTATCACGTTATGTAATCGTCTCTATTCTCCAGTTCCATGAATTCCGTCCAGAAAGGGTTTACCTTAAATGTGAGACCTATGTACACGTGCTCTGTCTGGCATAGTTGTGGTAATCCTGGGCAGAAGAATCCAGGGGCCACAAGGCTGCGAATGTACACGGTGTCTTCATAGTTGTGGTAATCCTGGGCAGAGAATCAAGGGCCCAAGGCTGCTAATGTACACGGTGTCTGGCATAGTTGTGGTAATCCTGGGCAAGAATCAAGGGGCCAAGGCTGCTAATTACACGGTGTCTGGCATAAGTTGTGGTAACCCCTGGGCAAGAAATCAAGGGACCACGGCTGCTAATTACACGGTACTGGCATAGTTGTGGATCCTGGCTGAGAACAAGGGACCACGGCCTGCTAAGTACACACGGTATCTGGCATAGTTTAGTGGTAATCCGGGCAGAGAAATCCAGGGACCACGGCTGCTAATGTACACGGTATCAGGCATATTGAGGTAAACCTGGCAAGAGAATCAAGGGACCATGGCTGCTAATGTACACGGTATCTGGCAATAGTTGTGGTAAATCATGGGGCAGAGAATCAAAGGGTCCACGGCTGCTAATTTACACGGTTATCTGCATAGTTTTGTGGTGATCTGGGCAGAGAATCAAGGGACACGGCTGCTAATGTACACGGTGTCTGGCATAGTTTGGTGGTAATCCTAGCAGAGAATCAAGGACCACGCTGCTAATAGTACACGGTATCTGGCATAGTTGTGGTATCCGGGCAGAGAAATCAAGGGGCCAAGGCTGCTAATGTACACGTAAAAAAAAAAATCTGGCATAGTTGTGGTAATCCTGGGCAGAGAATCAAGGGGCCAAGCTGGCAATGTACACGGTATCTGCATAGTTGTGGTAAACCTGGGCGGAGAATCAAGGACCACGGCTGCTAATTGTACACGGTAATCTGGCATAGTTTTGTGGTAAACCTGGGCGGAGAATCAATGGTCCACGGCTGCTAATGAACACGGTATCTGCATAGTTGTGTAATCCTTGGCGGAGAATCAAGTGGACCACGCGCTAATGTACACGTATCAGGCATAGTTGGTGGTAATCCCTGGGCGGAGAACAAGGTCACGGCCTGCTAATGTCCACGAACTGCAATAGTTGTGTAATCCTGGGCGGAGAATTATAGGGGCCACGGCTGCTAATGTACACGGTATCTGGCATAGTTGTGGTAATCCTGGGCGGAGAATCAAGGGGCCACGGCTGCTCTAATCCACTTGGCAGCCAGACACTGTGGATCATGTTTTGTATTTAGACAACAAAGAAGTAGAGAGAAAACATGATCCACAGTGTCTGGCTGCCAAGTGGATTTGAGCAGCTGGTTCGCAAATTTATCCTCTATGTGAGATGGTGACAAGGAAAAATGAATCTGCAATTTCAGATGTGATCCTTGCTTGTGTTAATGCAGTTTAACACCAGTATATTCTAAGTAGATAAATTAGACACATGTGCAACTCTTGGGTATCTTTGTTGAGAAAACGTTTCGCCACACAGTGGCTTCATCAGTCCATACAAAGGAGAATCTTGAAGAATAGGAGGAGAATGAGGTAATCAGTCCCTCAACCTTGAGTCGATGTGGTCAGTCCATCAATCTTGAATAGAATACGGCATACGTGCTGAGAAGGAGCTTATAAACCGTTGGCAGGAGAGGTGCAGCAGTCAGAGGCAGTGTAACACTTGTTCAATGTTGAAGTAGGTCGTGCCCAAGAATTAGGCAAGCGTATTCTAAGTAGTTTGAGTATTTCACTTTCATTGTTTAGTCCTCTGAATATGGCGTACTCGGCAAGAGTTGGGTGAGTACCACTTATAGATCCTGTAATATATTCTGTTGGGAGAATGGGTACGCTATTATTTTCTCCTTTCTAAATCATTATTTACAATTAGGTTGAGTGATGAATGGTTTGAAAAACCGACAAGTTGAAGATTGAGATACTTATGCAATATATAGGAATCTTTATTCAGGAAACGTTTCGCCACACAGTGGCTTCATCAGTCCAATACAAAATAGAAAGGCGTAAGGAGAGGAGGAGTTTGAGGTAATCAGTCCCTCAGCCTGGAGTCGATGTGTTCAGTCCATCAATCTTGTAGAATGTGAAGCCACTGTGTGGCGAAACGTTTCCTGAATAAAGATTCCCATATGTTGCATAAGTGTCTCAATCTTCAATTAGGTTGAGTGCTTGATTCAACCTGATTACAACAGATAGTACAATAACGAAGCTCCAATCAACTAGTGAGCCCTTATGGATCACTCTTTGATTTGGTTGAGAAATGGAAAAAGTGAAGGGAATCCTTGGCAGTACAGTGGAACCTCGGCTTACAAGTGCCCCATCATACGAGTTTTTCAGGATATGAGCAGTCGCTCTGTCGATTTTTTGTTTCTGGATACTAGCAAAAATTCAGGATGGGAGCTTCCCGCTCAAGCAACTTTTTTTTTAGACCTCGAGATCTTACAAAAATAATTGTAGTTCATTGTCATGATGTATTATGTAGTTTTTACTACTTAAGACTATGACTGCAACAGAAATAGTACTGTTTATTTCCGTAAATTGTGGGTGCTGGTGTTTGTGGATGATTGTGAAGACAGTGGAGAGTTATGATGTGGCCATACTGGGCTTAGCTGGACGGTAGAGGTTCTGGTACTGAAGTTGATGGTGGTACTGGAGTGTGTATAAATTTTGTAATGGATTTCTGTTCTATTTTACCCTGCAACTGATGGTAAGGCATCAGCTGCTCTAGACACCGTTTCAGGGTCAGTCAGTTAAGTCAGTAAGTTATTCAGTCAAGTCACTCAGTTCTTGATGAATTATTGTTAAGATTATCCAGAGCACTCGCGTAAAGAGCCGTGTACATTGTTTTTTGGGGGAATGATCTTTTATAGTTTGATAAATCTACAGTTCTATCGCTAGCGCATTCATCTCACACACTGAGGTCCGGAGTTCAAATCCCCGGGACAGCTGGAAAACATTAGGACGTGTTTCTCTGAGACACCTGTTGTCCATGTTCACCCATCAGTATAAAATGGGCACCTGGGTGTTAGTGGACTGGTGTGGGTCGCATCCTGGGACAAAACTGACCTAATTTGCGGGAAATGCTCAGCATAGCAAGAGACTTTCTATATAGTAGTATGTCATTGATGTCAACTATGGTCTGTATACCTTGTGCATGTACGAACTTGTAGAAATAAACATACTTTTTCTTCATTCCTTTGATGCTAGTATGTTGATAGATAATGGTGTCTGCTCCATGATATTTGCATAAAAAACAATTGACACATCGGCCGTCTCCCACCAAGTTAATGTGACCCTTCCCCCCCCAAAAAAAAATAGAAAATAGAATGTGCATTCACCATTAATCAAGCAGGAGACCGTAGATACAATAAATCAAATAACCCCCTTAACAGCAACGTCCCCACACCACTTTGAGGGTGCAGGTACTGTTGCTACCACCTCCAGGACTCAATTCCTTCCTTACAAGATTTTTGCGAATCCCTTCACAAATTCTGCCTTGCTTACACTCAGCCATAAACAAGGGTTGTCTTCCTTCAACCCAGTGTAACATCCTCACATGCCTGCTGGATGCTCGGATCTCCAGCACTCAAGTCTCCTGTACCTTTTACTCCACCATAAGCCTATTGCTGTATTGTATAAGAAATCAAAGGAAACTAATATTCGTTTTCCTTACTATACCAGTGATGCAAGATCATGCAGTAGCAGTTAGTTGTATTATCATACAGACTATACCAGTGATGTAAGATCATACAGTAGTGGTTAGTTGTATTATCATACAGACTATACCAGTGATGCAAGATCATGCAGTAGCGGTTAGTTGTATTATCATACAGACTATACCAGTGATGCAAGATCATGCAGTAGTGGTTAGTTGTATTATCATACAGACTATATCAGTGATGTAAGATCATGCGGTAGTGGTTAGTTTGTATTATCAAAACAGACTATATCAGTGATGTAAGATCATGCGGTAGTGGTTAGTTGTATTATCATACAGACTATATCAGTGATGTAAGATCATGCGGTAGTGGTTAGTTGTATTATCATACAGACTATACCAGTGATGTAAGATCATGCGGTAGTGGTTAGTTGTATTATCATACAGACTATACCAGTGATGTAAGATCATACAGTAGTGGTTAGTTGTATTATCATACAGACTATACCAGTGATGCAAGATCATACAGTAGTGGTTAGTTGTATTATCATACAGACTATACCAGTGATGCAAGATCATGCAGTAGTGGTTAGTTGTATTATCATACAGACTATATCAGTGATGTAAGATCATGCGGTAGTGGTTAGTTGTATTATCATACAGACTATATCAGTGATATAAGATCATGCAGTAGTGGTTAGTTGTTTTATCATACAGACTATACCAGTGATGTAAGATCATGCGGTAGTGGTTAGTTGTATTATCATACTATATCAGTGATGTAAGATCATGCAGTAGTGGTTAGTTGTATTATCATACTATATCAGTGATGTAAGATCATGCGGTAGTGGTTAGTTGTATTATCATACAGACTATATCAGTGATATAAGATCATGCAGTAGTGGTTAGTTGTTTTATCATACAGACTATACCAGTGATGTAAGATCATGCAGTAGTGGTTAGTTGTATTATCATACTATATCAGTGATGTATGATCATGCAGTAGTGGTTAGTTGCATTATCATACAGACTATACCAGAGATGTAAGATCATGCGGTAGTGGTTAGTTGTATTATCATACTATATCAGTGATGTAAGATCATGCGGTAGTGGTTAGTTGTATTATCATACAGACTATACCAGTGATGTAAGATCATGCAGTAGTGGTTAGTTGTATTATCATACAGACTATGTCAGTGATGTAAGATCATGCGGTAGTGGTTAGTTGTATTATCATACAGACTATACCAATGATGTAAGATCATGCAGTAGTGGTTAGTTGTATTATCATACAGACTATACCAATGATGTAAGATCATGCAGTAGTGGTTAGTTGTATTATCATACAGACTATAACAGTGATGTAAGATCATGCAGTAGTGGTTAGTTGTATTATCATACTATATCAGTGATGTAAGATCATGCAGTAGTGGTTAGTTGTATTATCATACAGACTATATCAGTGATGTAAGATCATGCGGTAGTGGTTAGTTGTATTATCATACAGACTATACCAGTGATGTAAGATCATGCGGTAGTGGTTAGTTGTATTATCATACAGACTATACCAGTGATGTAAGATCATGCGGTAGTGGTTAGTTGTATTATCATACTATATCAGTGATGTAAGATCATGCAGTAGTGGTTAGTTGTATTATCATACTATATCAGTGATGTAAGATCATGCGGTAGTGGTTAGTTGTATTATCATACTATATCAGTGATGTAAGATCATGCGGTAGTGGTAGTATTATCATAAGTCGCTTCTTTATCTGTTATTCATGTTTAAGAAATCTAAATATTAGGTAATATATTCTAAAATAATCACCTATGAGCTGCGCCAGAGATATTTTTACTTAAAAGTTTGTTCCATTTCTAACCCTTAAACTGTCCAAACGTAGATCTACGTTTTTTCAACATTTGAAAGTATGTAAAAAAACTTAGATCTACGTTTTTTTAACATTTGAAAGTGTGTAAAAAAACGTAGATCTACGTTTTTTTAACATTTGAAAGTGTGTAAAAAAACTTAGATCTACGTTTTTTTAACATTTGTAAGTATGTAAAAAAACTTAGATCACGTTTTTTTAACATTTGAAAGTATGTAAAAAACGTAGATCTACGTTTTTTAACATTTGAAAGTATGTAAAAAAAACGTAGATCTACGTTTTTTAACATTTGAAAGTATGTAAAAAAACGTAGATCTACGTTTTTTCAACATTTGAAAGTGTGCAAAAAACGTAAATCTACGTTTTTCCAACATTTGAAAGTGTGTAAAAAAACGTAGATCTATTTCTGAAGCACTACGCATGTGAATGTAGATCTGTGTTTCGACAGTTAATTTTTATCATTAGACAGAGTCACTGATCTCCAGTATAAAATTCAAGTATACTCCAGGTATACTCCAGGTATACTCCAGGTATACTCCATGTATAGCTATAAATAATGTGAAAACAACATATATTGCTTTCGATTTGCTCATCTCCAGGATCTAACAATGATTAACTGTTGTGGAAAATACTGTATATATTTTCCGGAAATACGGTAATTTATAGGTAAATAGATGCCCTATATTGTATTTTTAAAAGAAGTATTTTATCGAAAAAAGAAGAGACACTCGCCATCTTGGTTTTGAATTTTGTACAAACGTTGGTGTAATGGGAAGAATTTTTCGTGCTCTAGAGGTTAAAATTGTGTTGACACCTCTTAAATAGGAGGCGAAATTGGTGGATGTGCATTCCTGCATAACTTGAGATATCAGACGACTGGACAAGACAGCTCCAGGAACCTCAGATAAGCTCTCTAGATTTGTGTGTAATTCTGGCCAGCATTATTTTCATAGATTTAGTTAGAGTGAGGTTTTCTGAGTATGATACACATTAATCTCCAGTCAAATTGGTGAGTGATATTAAGATATATTTTCCTTCTCTTATGTAATTGTGTATATATATAACCATTTATTATTTTTAATATACCGTCCACAAATTTATATATTTACCAGTATTCCTGGTGTATGTATATTTCATTTAATTAATAGGTCCAGAGCAACTTGTGGTTATGACAGTGGTAGGTATCGAAGGGGGACATTTTTTGCGACCTAGGTGTCCCAAATTCCTACTTGTCTATGTAACATTGATAAATAATAATTACCTTTGTTATCATTTACTGTTATGTACATAATTAGTTACATTCAGATAAATGCAATTTTCCACATTTAATTTGCCCGTTGGTCCTTCTTGAACCGGAGGTAATTAGTGAAGTCATTAATTAGTTAATTACTTAATAATTATATGTGAAATGACAGAAGGAGGTGGATGTTAAGTTCACAAATTTATTTAATGTGTAGTGGATTATAATAATTACAATATTAATTTTGATAAGATAAGTCAAGTGTGGCTAAAGATTATATTAATGTGTATAAGTGTATGTGTAATTGATAAGCCAAGTGTAGCTAATTATATTAATGTGTATGTTAATTTTGCTATGCCAAATTCTGGCAAGGATTTATTAATTTGTGTAATATTAATTTTGATGAGCCAAGTTTGTATTAATGTACATTTAAAATTTATATAATTTTCTTGCACATGTAATTGCTGAGCTCAAGTAGCTGGGATTTATTCAAAGGTAAGTTGTACTATTTACCTTTATAAAGTGCATAATTTAGTACATAATCAGTGTTATTAAGTTGAATTTAATACATTGCATCATGGCTGAAAATGAGGAAATTAATATAGAAGCCAAACATATGGAATATAGAGTAAAGAAAGCATCAATACAGGGTAGAAAAGTTCATGTAACCAAGGCATATAATAAGTTCTTGGAATTAATGAATCAAGAAACTGTGAATACTGATGATTTAAAATTGTATTTAGATGCTTTAGATAATAGATATGATTCATACAAATTATATTACAACAAATATAAAGAAGATTTGTTAGTAAACAGTGTAGATGAGACTGAAGTAGATCTAATGATTAATCAGTATAATGAATTAGAGGAAAAGATTCTTTCTTGTAAAAGTCAGGCCTTGAATAAATTAAAATGTGTAAACCAGGCAGTTGGTCAGTCTGCTCCAACAAATAATATGTCTTTGACAAAACTCCCAGAACTATGTTTACCTGTATTTAATCATGGTGAAAATTGGGAGGAATTTTGGTCAATTTTTAAAGCAGCTGTGCATGACAGGAGTGACCTAGCCTGTGTAACTAAATTATTTTATCTCAAAGGACAGGTAAGAGGAGATGCTCACATACTCATACAAGCCTTTCCCAATGTAAATGACTCTTACAAGGAAGCAGTTGACTTGTTGAAGGTCACTTATGGTAAGTAGGTTGGATCTAGTGAATATCATTGTTAATTTAAAATCTCCAGATGACACTTACGAAGGTTTACAGCAGTTTAGAATTAAATTGGAGAGCACTCTCAAAACTTTAAGTAATAAATATAATCTGAAGGAATCAGACTGGTTATTGAGTGCCATGGTACAGAATAAATTAAGCTGTAAAACACTTGAATGGCTCTTGAATAAATATCACAAAGGTTATTTTGGTCAGGAGGAAATAAGACTCGGTCTACAAGAATTAATTGTTCAGTTGCAGACCAGCCAACCAACTCATTTTAAAGATGCAACACATAATAACTCTGAGGTATCTGTCAAGTTTCACAAAGGGAAAAATTATCTCAATGTTAATAATCAAAATTCATTTCCTAAAAATAGTTGCATAGGTGCATATCAATTAGCAGGAATCAGAAATAATGATTCTCCACAAGGTAAGAAGAATAAGTACCCTCCTAAGAGTAGCCCAGTTAATAAGAAACCAGTTAAAGAAAAGAGAGATTGTCTTTTCTGCAAGGGTACTCATTTTTCTAAGAATTGCAATGCATACAAATAATGGAATGATAAAGTTGAAAGATTGGAGGAACTTGACAGATGTATCAGGTGTTTAGGTAATCACAATGTAAAGGATTGTTATGCCAAATTAAACTTCTGTTATCAATGTCACAAAGGAAGACACCATATAGTCATGTGTAAGGGTCTATATGATAATGTTGATAATAATGATAATGTTGACAATCCTGACACAACAGTAGCTAATGTAAAAATTGCTGCTAATCTTAATAATGATGGTTTTGCTGAAGTAGCCTTACCTGTGTTACAGGTAAAAATTGATGATAAAAGGCATAAATAAAAAAATGTAACTGCATTATTGGACCAGGGATCCCAACGTACGTTCATAAAACGTAAATGTCTTGATGGTATGAAAGTACAGATGGGAGATCCCACAACTTTAAAATTATCTGGTTTTCTCTCAGATAAAAGAGCTCAATTGTATGACACTGTTTATGTAACTGTCAGGTTGGGCAATGAGAAAAAACGTGTTAATGCAGTAATTGTAGATAGACTTCCTGAGAAAATATCTACAGTAGGGCTTAGTAAAGCTACAGAAAGACTCTCACATTATGTAAATTTAGCACCTTCAGGTGTAAGTGATGATTCTGTAGGCCCAATAAATATTTTGATAGGTAGTGACTATTATGCCTCCTTTGTAAAGGTATGGTAAAGAAATGTGGTGTCACCCTTTTGAAGACTGCAGGAGGCCATGTAATGTATGGTAGGATTCCTCGTAATAATAATTCATGACTAGAGGAAACTACAAATACCATAACTGTGTGTCTTACTCATGAAATCGTACCCCAGTATAATTCTTCCATAGAGGATGGTGTTGAGCCAGTGCATAAATTGTGGGAATTAGACAGCATTGGAATAAATGTAAATGAAGAAAGTCCAGACGATTCTTTTACTCAGGAGCAATACCTGAGAGATGTAAAATTTTAATCTGGACATTACTGGGTACGACTTCCGTGGAGACTGAACCATCCAGAATTGCCCACTAATTACAGAATGGCATATGGTCAATTAAAGGCTCAGCTCCGCGAACTGAGTAAGACATCAGAATTGTTAACTGCCTATAATGATATAATTGATGAGCAGTTAATTAATAAATTTATAGACAAGGTACCTCCTGAGCAAGCCAAAATTTATTTGCCCCATCACGGAGTGAAGAAGGATTCTAAGACCACTCCTTTGAGGATTGTGTTTAATTGTAGTGCCAGGAGTAACAAAAATGTACCTAGTTTAAATGACTGTTTGATGACAGGTCCGTCGTTGACGGAAAAATTAGGAGATATCTTACTAAATTTCCGAGTGAAGTACTATGCCTTTACGGCTGACATAAGTAAAGCTTTCCTAAGAGTGGGTTTACAAGAGGCTGACCGGGACTGTACCAGCTTCTTATGGCCTGAGAATCCTAGTGACCCACTTAGCCCTCTGAAAACCTTTCGCTTTAGGAGCGTATTATTTGGTGCTACATCCAGTCCGTTCCTACTTCAAGCGACGATAAATGCACACTTTAAATGTATGGAAAGTCCATTGAGTAAAGTAATGAGCAAACAATTTTATGTGGATAATTTCCTGGGTGTGACGTCAACTGAAGAGGAACTGTTAATGACTTATGGAGAGGCTAATGAAATAATGCAAAGTGCAAATATGCCTCTGAGGGAATGGAATAGTAATTCGTCCAAATTAAAGGACAAAATAAGTAAAGATTACCCTGGAGATGAAGTGCCAATATGTAGTAATGTATTGGGATTAACTTGGGATACTGAGAGAGATTTGTTAATGTTAAAACCTAATAATTATAGTATGCCCAGTAAATTAACTATGAGAGTTTTGCTTGCTGAAGTTTCCAAATGTTTTGATCCACTAGGTTTAGTGTCACCCCTTACTATAAGAGGAAAATTATTAATACATGAAGCATGGAAACTTAAATGTGCTTGGGATGAAATTCTACCTGAGGAATTCATTAACAGGTGGGATGAATTAATTGGTGATTATGAGAAAATTCCAATGTTGGAGTTCCCACGCCAGGTGGCCAATCCAGATGGAAAAAATGTACTCCACGTTTTTTGTGATGCTTCAAAATTGGCATATGGAGCAGTTGCTTACCTTCAATGTAATAGTGTTATCTCTCTTGTTATGTCTAAGGCTAAAGTGTCTCCAATTAAATCACATACCTTCCCTCAGTTGGAATTAACAGCCATTTATGTAGGTGTCAAATTAGCTAATTATATAAGAAATAAGTTGCAGGAGATAAATATTAGCCACACTGTAATTTGGTCTGATAATGAGGTATCCTTATAATGGATTCGTAATGGAAACAGTAAAATTGTGTACATACAAAACAGAGTCGCTGAAATTAATCAGATGCAAGAGAAGTATAATAGTTTGGGTCAGCATGTGTTAACATTTAATCAAATACCCGGTGAGGAGAATCCAGCTGATTTCTTGTCTCGAGGTTTACCTTATGCTAAATTTGTAAATGCTGTATCATGGTTTAAAGGACCGAGCTGGTTGGTAAATAAAGCTAATTGGCCTGTACAAAAGGCGTATATTGCTCCTGTTGAAATTACTGTGACCACCGCTCCAATAGTTCGTCCTCACTTAGCCATTGATATAAATAGGTATTCTTCTTTACCCAAACTAATCAATGTAACTAAGTTGGTGTTTAAATTTCTAAACAAGATGAATATTTCATATAAGTTTTCACATCCTCTTGAATATTGGATAAAGAGGGTACAGGAGGAAATCTATGGAAATGAGATTAAATTGATAATGGAAAGAAAAATTGTGAAAGGTTCCATAATAGAGAAATTGGGGCTGTATTTAGAGAACAATATAATTAGGTGCAGAGGTAGGTTACAAAATGCTGAATTGGGTGATTATGCTAAACACCTATCTTACTGCCCAAAACTCATCATCTAACAAATTTGATTGTTCTAAATGCCCATAAAAATGTAATGCATTGTGGGGTACAAGATACCTTAAATTGTATTAGGGAAACTTTCTGGATTCCACAAGGACGGCAAAGTGTAAAAAGGGTGATTAAATTTTGTGTAATATGTCGCCGTGTGGATGCCAGATCCTATATGTACCCAGGTCCTCCACCATTGCCAAAGGAGCGTGTACAATTAGTGAAACCATGTGATGTAACAGGTGTAGACTATAGTGATCCAATAATTTTAACAGGTACGTCAAATGGTGTTTCCACTGAAAGTGTATGTTTGTTTGTTCACCTGTACTGCTACTAGGGCAGTTAATTTAGAAGTGGCACAGGACTTGTCTGCAGAACAGTTTATACAGCTGTTTCAAAAATTTGCAGCTAGGAGATCCTGTCCGAGATTGATGATTTCGGATAATGCCACAAATTTTGTAGCAGGTGCTCAACACTTGATAGAATTAAATAATAGTAAAGATGTTCAATCTCTGTTAACCCAGCGAGGGTGTACCTGGAAATTTATTACTCCTAGAGCCCCTTGGCAGGGGGGCTGTACGAAAGACTGATAGGCACAGTGAAGAGGTGTCTCTGCAAAGTACTACACCGGAAGAGAATTAATTTGGAAGAATTCCGTGCAGTGTTAGTGGAGGCAGAAAATCGTATAAATAATAGGCCTCTCTCGTACATGAGTGATACACCTGATGCAGATGTATTAACACCTTCTCACCTAATATGTGGAAAGAAATTGGAAGCTGCCCCTGTCTATAGAGATAATCCGGAAGAAAGTGATGAAGATTACAATGATGCGGCAGTGTTGTGGGATAAATTTAAAATGTTAAATAAAGTAATTGATCATTGGTCTAATGTGTGGCGTAAGGAATATCTTCTTACACTACGTGAACACTTTTATGGTACGACAGAGGCAGTAAATCGACAGAACATTCAACCAGGTGACATTGTGTTGATTGATACTGAACAACATCGAACATTGTGGCCTTTGGGCAAAGCATTGACATTGTACCCAGATGCACAAGGTGTTGTCAGGAATGTCAAAGCGTTGTGTCGTGGCCAGGAAAGTTTACACACAATTAATAAATTGATTCCCTTGGAATTAGGTGTTCAATCAAACGTAAATGAAAATCTGAGGGAAAGTGACACGAGTGATATGGAAGATAACGCTGACCAAGTGATGCCGGAAAATGAAATCGTAGTAAGACCTACTAGGAGAACAGCCACTCAAGCCAGAACCGGCTGGAATCGTCTCCTAAAGGAAGGAGTAATTTGAGTCATTTAGCAACGAACTCTGGCCAGCCGCAGTGTGGAAAATACTGTATATATTTTCTGGAAATACGGTAATTTATAGGTAAATAGATGCTCTATATTGTACTTTTAAAAGAAGTATTTTATCGAAAAAAGAACAGACACTCGCCATCTTGGTTTTGAATTTTGTACAAACGTTGGTGTAATGGGAAGAATTTTTCGTGCTCTAGAGGTTAAAATTGTGTTGACACCTCTCAAATAGGAGGCGAAATTGGTGGAGGTTCATTCCTGCATAACTTGAGATATCAGACGACTGGACAAGACAGCTCCAGGAACCTCAGATAAGCTCTCTAGATTTGTGTGTAATTCTGGCCAGCATTATTTTCATAGATTTAGTTAGAGTGAGGTTTTCTGAGTATGATACACATTAATCTCCAGTCAAATTGGTGAGTGATATTAAGATATATTTTCCTTCTCTTATGTAATTGTGTATATATATAACCATTTATTATTTTTAATATACAGCCCACTAATTTATATATTTACCAGTATTCCTGGTGTATGTATATTTCATTTAATTAATAGGTCCAGAGCAACTTGTGGTTATGACAGTGGTAGGTATCGAAGGGGGACATTGTTTGCGACCTAGGTGTCCCAAATTCCTACTTGTCTATGTAACATTGATAAATAATAATTACCTTTGTTATCATTTACTGTTATGTACATAATTAGTTACATTCAGATAAATGCAATTTTCCACAACTGTAGTTTTGTTTATAATGAAGTTGATTTGTTTAAAACAATCAAGAAAATTATACACAAAAAGTGTCGATAAGCGACCAGTCTCGGATAACACCAGGAAGAGACACGATAAGATAAAGGTGGACGTAAGTCTATGTTGGTTACCAGCACTGTTCTCCCAGCTGCTGCCTCGAACACTGTTCTCCCAGCTACTCTCGAGCACTGTTCTCCCAGCTGCTGCCTCGAGCACTGTTCTCCCAGCTGCTGCCTCGAGCATTGTTCTCCCAGCTGCTGTCTCGAGCACTGTTCTCCCAGCTGCTGTCTCGAGCACTGGTCTCCCAGCTACTCTCGAGCACTGTTCTCCCAGCTGCTGTCTCGAGCACTGGTCTCCCAGCTACTCTCGAGCACTGGTCTCCCAGCTGCTGTCTCGAGCACTGGTCTCCCAGCTACTCTCGAGCACTGGTCTCCCAGCTACTCTCGAGCACTGGTCTCCCAGCTACTGTCTCCTCGTAACCATCTCCACACACCAGCTACCATGTGAGTCAAGATTTAAATTCTTTCTATAGTTTAAAGTAACATCCCAAATTAGAACATTTTTCTTAGATCCTAAATGAAGCGTGTATTATATAAGAAAATTACATACATAACATAAGAAAGAAGGAACACTGCAACAGGCCTACTGACCCATGCGAAGCAGGTCCATGCCACCCCCCTGGCCTAGAACAATGACCACCTATGTTGTTGTTGTAGGTTTGCCGGTACTTCCGACCCGGGTCTTCTCCAGATGGCGACCCGGCGGTGGCCTCCCGGGCTGGGGGTGTCGTTCATCTGTATTCTTTCTTGGGGCCCTTCGGTTGGAGGGTGATTTCTTCTTCTGTCTTGCGGTGACTCCCCAAGTGGGAAGTGTCTTCTCGTTTAGCATCTTCAGCAGCATAGGAGGGCGGAGGCAGCAATTACAGGGTTTAGCAGGCAACAAAGTGCTGGGGAAACTTGTCTTCACGATTGATCATTGACAGTCCTGCTAGGTGAGGGTACCGTCTTCGACAGCCCCATTCTGGAGAGTCCTGAATTTCTTCCTTGTGGTGTAGTCGAGTGCCACAAAGCGGTGACTTTTTGAGAGTAGGTTGATCAGGGATTCAGTGGTGAATGATCGAGTTGAGTCGCAGGTGAACTTGACTGTCCCGTTGTGGAGGCGTTGAATAATTTCTGGAGTGTACATTGCGTTCTCATTCTGGTTGGTTGTGTAGAAGTATACACCAGGTAAGCACTGGACTTCTTGTGAAGGAGTGGCGGTAGTACGTAGGGATGCATCCCAAGGCTCTTGTGTTTTAACCTTCTTGGCTGGTGGCTGAGACGATTGACATGAGGCGTCTGATAGGTCCGTTGTGACGGAGGTGGAAGCAGGTGCTGGTGGACTCTCATTGGTGGAATCGGTCGGCGCCTCAATGGTCTCTGATTGGTCCATCTCTGTGTCGGGAGGAAGGTGTGGGAGTGGTGGAGCAGCGGTAATGTTGGCGACATTTGCAGTGGATTTTATGATCTCTGTGGAAAGTGGAGATGCAGGGAATGTGAAACCAGGCATGTTGCTGAGCTTGAAGAGTTGGTTGATGGTGGTGTTGAGGGAACCAGGTTCAGCTACATTCTGCACATGAGCATACATGATGCAGTAAAGAATCTTGGTGGAGTCGCCAGCAAGAGCTGGCGAAGAAGTGGTAGATGCAGCTTGCGTGGCTTGAAGAATCTTGGTAGTATCTGCTTGAAGCTTGGTAATAGCAGCATATGTAGTCGCTTGTGCAGTGTTTTTTTGTTGTTGTTGGAGTTGTTTCTTAAGTATATCTCGTCTGGTTGAGCACTTGGCACCAAGAGTATGGTGATCATTCTTTCAGTTCAAGCATTTAGGTGAAGAGGCAGTTGTGCACGTCTTGGCCGCAGGTGGAGCAGAACTTCTTATTCTTGGCAGGGCAGTCTTTGGTGGTATGCAGGTATGAGTAACAGTTGGAACACTGTGGAACTTGATGGAATTTTTCTGTTTCGATTGATGATTGATGTGGAAGTAGTGAATAGCCAGTCCCTCAACGAGAGCTCTGGCTGCCATGTTGACGTCACTGAAGGTGACCTTTAGCATGGAGGAGGCATTGTGTATTTTGGTAATGAATTCCACCTTGGTCCAAGGGTTCTGTGCTTCAATAGACGACTTGATTTCTTCGGTAGCCTGGGCAGTGATGAGCCTGTCGAGTCTCTTGAGGAACACAGTTCTCCTGGCTCTCAGAGCTGGGGAAGTCAAGACAATAAATCTCTGATCTCGTAGAGTGGTTGTAGCAGTGGTGGTAGTGAGTTTTTCAGCCTCTTTGTCGTCAGTGCAGACGACAACGAAGGTTTTTTTGAGAGACAGAATCACATTAAACTTGACTTGCAGTCTGCCACTGACGACAGCTGCCAGTGCTAGCTTGGACGAGTCATTGACTGTCCCACTCTCTGGTTTGATCTTTACCCTGTTCGAGAAGTGCATCGTGAAGTGTGATACGTCTGCTGAATGACCACCTACTCAGGTCGCTTCCACTTAAGAAAGGAGCATGGCACCAGACCTGGTAGCCCAAGCTAGTCATGTTCAACTCACACCCATCCACACACCCACTCATGTATTTATCCAACCAATTTTTAAAACTACACAAGGTCTTAGCTTCTATGACGGTACTCGGGAGTTTGTTCCACTCATCCACAACTCTATTACCAAACCAGTACTTTCCTATGTCCTTCCTGAATCTGAACTTTTCCAACTTAAAGCCATTGCTGTGAGTCCTGTCTTGGCTAGATATTTTCAGCACGCTATTTACATCCCCTTTATTTATTCCTGTTTACCATTTATACACCTCAATCATATCCCCCCTAATTCTACGCGTTTCTAGAGAGTGCAGATTCAGGGCCCTCAGTCTGTCCTCATAGGGAAATTTGCTTATGTCGCTATTTATTCCCTCATCTATATCGTTTATGTAAATTGTGAACAACAAGGGGCCCAACACTGACCCCTGAGGAACACCGCTCGTGACGTGCCCCCATTCTGATTTCTTCTCATTTATGCAAACTCTTTGCTGCCTATTTGTCAGCCATGCCTCTACCCAGGAAAAAATTTCTCCTCCTATTCCGTGTGCCTTAAGTTTCCTCAAAAGTCTCTAATGTGGAACTCTATCGAAAGCCTTACTGAAGTCCATATACACATTATATTCATTACCATGATCTACCTCCTCAAGCACATTAGCGAAAAAAAGTTAGTAAATTCGTAAGACAGGAACACCCCTTTGTAAAAACCGTGTTGGGATTCAATTATCAATTTATGCCTACCAAGATGGTTACAAATTGCCTCGGCAATTATTGATTCCATAAATTTTCCCACTGTGGAGGTAAGACTTATTGGTCTATAGTGCGAAGCTAAGAACTTGCCACCTGCCTTGTAAATAGGTATTACATTCGCCATATTCCACTTATCAGGTACTATGTCAGTTTGTAGTGATATGTTGAATTTATTAGCCAAAGCTATCTAAGTTCCTCTTTACATTCCTTTAACACCCTTGCAAACAGTTCATCAGGACCTGGGGATTTGTTAGGTTTTAGTTTCTCTATTTGTCTGAGGACCATGTCACTAGTTACTGCAATCGTGCATAGTTTATTATCGTCCTGTTGTACATAATTTATTATTTCTGGAATTCGCTAGTATCTTCCTGAGTAAAAACTGAGAGGAAATAAGAATTGAAAATTTCACACATATCCCTATCACTGTCAGTGATCTGACCAGAGATACTCTTAAGTGGGCCTATCTTGTCTCTAATCTTACTTCTGTATACATGAAAGAACCTTTTGGGTTAGTCTTTGAATCCCTTGCGACCTTAGCCTCATAATCCATTTTAGCTTTTCTTATTCCTTTCTTTATTTCTCTCTTTAATTGAATATATTGATTTCTTAACTGCCCATCCCCTCTTTTGATACTCCTATATATGTCTCTCTTTTGTCCAGTGAGATGTTTTAATCTATTGTTCATCTATTTGGGATCATTTTTGTTAGATCTAATTTCCCTACTCGGAACAAAAGTTGACTGAGCAGCTAGAACTATGCTCTGAAAAACGTCATATTGGCGGCTAACACCAGCTACCTGACCCATAGTCAGATCATCCCAATTTAGCCCACCCAGGTAATTTTTCAGTCCCATGAAATCAGCCAATCGAAAGTCTGAGACAGAGATTTGATTGCAGTTTACTGGGTAATTCCATAATATATTGAAACTAAGTGATTTGTGATTACTTTCCCCAAGCTCACAAACAGTTTTAAAAAGCAATCCTGAACTGTATCAAGAAAGTCACTAGACATAAGATTTTCTGTCAAATTGTTCCAATCAATTTGTCTAAAGTTAAAATCTCTGTGAGGGAAAAGTTCAATAGATAGGAGTAGAGATCCCAAAGAATGACCCTCCAACAAAGAGTTCGACGCTTTATCCACAAGGAGAACTTCCCTCGTCCCAATATCTTAAGCGACCTCCCCACAGAAGAAGAATGGATATCCACCAGAACCATTCTATGTCCAGTAACACGGACAAGCCCTCCCCATCTCCGGGTGACCCACCTCTATCAACCAACACCTCACAACTGACCTCGCTACATCTACTACTACAATACAGCAGGACACCACCTCAGTCACTGCCTTGCTGGCCGACTCCAGGTGAGCAACCAACCTCCATCGAATGCCCAGCAACCTTCGCCTACAGCTGCGCCTCCTGACCAACCTCTTGCGAAAAAAAAGAAAAAAAAAAGGCAATCAATTCTATACAGTATGCATCCTTCCAGTTCAATGACGCAGTGATAATATAGCATTGCATAATTGATAAGCAGGAGGTATACCCTACACACATAACCAACCTCTTCATAAATCACTTAATATGCACACATGCATACTCAAATTACACCAAAGTGGATAGGCCACTACCCTTTTATATCCCCACCTACCCCTCCTCCCTCCCCAACCTTTCCCAAACTTCCATCCTTACCCATCCTTCTTCCCCCACTCCCCTCTTACCAAAACTCTGGTCAGAACCTCATTGCCGGCTACTTGTTAAGGTAGGGTAAGTCAAGCTCCCGCTATTCCCACCTTTTTCCCCCACCCCGAAAGTGATAGTTTGACTGCCGGCTGCTTGTTAAGGTAGGGTCAGTCTAGCTCCTGCTATCCCTTCCCCTCCTTCCCCCCCCCCCCGAAAGGTGACGTGTGGGGCTCTGGTCAAACAGTAAATCACTCGACTCACAGCTCCCAGCACTACTGTAAGTACATGCCTGCCTTGTATTCTAGTGGATTTATTGGTTGAAAGCTTCACTTTTGACCAATAATAAACTTAGCCCTTTCAGTCTTGCTCTAGGTTGACTGTTGTAATAATCACCACATCTTTTAGGTATTGTACTTATCATGGAGAGTGATTTCTTAAGCAGTGGGTAACCTGTCTATCTTTCCAGCTTGGATGACAGAGAGGGTCACCTGCCAATCAACGAGCAGAACTGATGGAGATGGACTAACGTCCTGAGACTTCCCCTTTTTGGATTTAATTACCTGTGCACCTGTATGAAATTGCAGGACGTAATCCCTCATCATTGCAGTGGTAAAGAACCTGCTTTCCTGTCATCGGGATATAATACTCACGGCTATACTGTCAAGAACGAACTGGTGGGTTGTAACCAACACCTGCGACCCCCTCCCCTATCATCAGCAACGGCTACAATTTCAACAACACAGTGTCACCAACACCAGACACCCAAGTTTTAAATTAGCGTTGAATTCAGTTATTTATAATTTTCATTTTTCATTTTCTTTAATGTAGGATTAATATTTCATATTTAAGTGTTTTATATTTTATATTTTATATATAATAATGTGTTTATGTTTGTCTGTTATTATTTCTTTTTCTATTCATTAATTTTCCTGAGGAGGAGCCAGCCTTGGTAATACTGTCTGAAGTTGTTACAGGGCTGAGTAAGCCTTCACAATCTCCCATTAACACATTTTCATACCTAGACACCTTATGAATTTCGTCCCATAGCAGCTTACTGCACTCCCTATCAAGGTTTGGGGGCCTATATATCACACCCAAAATTAATTTTTCATGCCCCTCGAGAAACTGTAGCCAAGCAGATACTGTGTCCGATGTTTCTGTTCTTATATCATGTCTAACACAACAATTTAAATTATCTCTGACATACATTGCCACTCCACCACCCTTCCTCT
The DNA here is from genome assembly GCF_026875155.1 of Cherax quadricarinatus. Taxonomy (NCBI): domain Eukaryota; kingdom Metazoa; phylum Arthropoda; class Malacostraca; order Decapoda; family Parastacidae; genus Cherax; species Cherax quadricarinatus. Next base: position 2,896,236 of record NC_069479.1, read on the forward strand.
TGACCCTATCCTGGCGACCTGGAGTTTACCTGGAGAGAGTTCCGGGGGTCAACGCCCCCGAGGCCCGGTCTGTGACCAGGCCTCATGGTGGATCAGAGCCTGATCAACCAGACTGTTACTGCTGGCTGCACGCAATCCAACGTACGAGCCACAGCCCGGCTGGTCAGGTACCGACTTCAGGTGCTTGTCCAGTGCCTGCTTGAAGACAGCCAGGGGTCTATTGGTAATCCTCCTTATGTATGCTGGGAGGCAGTTGAACAGTCTCGGGCCCCTGACACTTACTGTATTGTCTCTTAACGTGCTAGTGACACCCCTGCTTTTCATTGGGGGGATGTTGCATCGTCTGCCGAGTCTTTTGCTTTCGTTGTGAGTGATTTTCGTGTGTAAGTTCGGTACTAGTCCCTCTTGGAGTTTCCAGGCGTATATAATCATGTATATCTCCCGCCTGCGTTCCAGGGAGTACAGGTTCAGGAACTTCAAGCGCTCCCAGTAATTGAGGTGTTTTATCTCCGTTATGCGCGCTGTGAAGGTTCTCTGTACATTTTCTAGGTCAGCAATTTCACCTGCCTTGAAAGGTGCTGTTAGTGTGCAGCAATATTCTAGCCTAGATAGAACAAGTGACCTGAAGAGTGTCATCATGGGCTTGGCCTCCCTAGTTTTGAAGGTTCTCATTATCAGTGTTGGATAGTTTATAGCCCTGTATGTTGCATTCACAAGGCATTCCTCTATCCTTCAAGTTGAACCAGGTCTCAGTTATAGCAATAATATCTATATTACCCGCACTTGTGAGTAATCTTAGCTCATCTATCTTATTTCTTAGACTCCCGCTATTTGTACAGTAAACCTTAAGGGAGCTAGTCACTCGTTGCCCTCTGCTATCTCTCTTTGTTTTTCCTCCCGTTAATTTTTTTATTCTTTTCTAATATTAAATTTTTGTGTGAAAAAAGCAAATATTATATAAACAATAAATAGTGTGCAATTTTGAACGTATATACACTGAAAAATAGCATAATTCCAAATGTAGCTCAGGATTACTTAGATGAACTCAAAAACCCTACTGACTTCTTCAGCACCTGCATACATGTGTATATGCAATATGATCACGGTAAACAGGTGACATCACAGTATGCAGAGCAACCTTGATAATGTGAGAAATGGCGAAAGTAATTTCTCACATTGTTAAGGAAGTGTAAATATAAAAGATTAACAGGAAGGTATATTAGGACGGGTCTACACTTCAGAGTTACTTTACATAGTAACCTAACTACCTACCTGGAGTCTACCTGGAGGGCATTCCGGGGATCAACGTCCCCGAGGCCTGGTCCATGACTAGGCCTCCTGGCGGATCAGGGCCTGATCAACGAGGTTGTTACTGCTGGCCGCACGTAGTCCAACGTATGAACCACAGCCCACCTGATCCGGTACTGACTTTAGGTATCTGTCCAGCTCCTCTATGTCCAGGGGTCTATTGGCAATTCCCTTTATGGCTGGTGGGAGACTGTTGAACAGTCTTGGGCCCCGGACACTTAATGTGTTTTCTCTTAGTGTACCAATGGCGCCCCTAATTTTCACTGGGGGTATGTTGCATCGCCTACCAAGTCTTCTGCTTTCGTAGGGAGTGATTTCTATGTGAAGGTTAGGGACCAGTCCCTCCAGAATCTTCCAGGTGTAGATTATGATGCATCTCTCTCCCTGCGCTCCAATGATTACAAGTCAAGTGCTTCCAGGAGTTCCCAGTAGCTAAGGTGTTTTGTGGAACTTATATGTGCAGTAAAGGATCTCTGTACACTCTATATCTGCAATTTCACCTTCCTTGAACGGGGATATTAATGTACAGCAGTATTCCAGTCTAGAGAGAACAAGTGATTTACAAAGGATCATCATTGGCTTAACATCTCTTGTCTTGAATGTTCTCATTATCCATTCTATCAGTTTCCTCGCAGATGTGATAGTGGCACTGTTGTGATCCCTGAAGGTGAGATCCTCAGACATTACCACTCCCAGGTTCCTCACATTACTTTTCCGTTCTGCTGTGTGATTAGAGCTTGTAGTATACTCAGTTCTAGCTATTATTTCATCCAGTTTTCCATAATAGAGTAGCTGGAATTTGTCTTCATTGACACCATTGTTCTCCGTTGCCCATTGGAAAACTTGGTTTACATTTTCTTCGAGATTTGCCATGTCCTCAGTGGATGACAGAATCATGCAGATCCTAGTATCATCTGCAAAGGATGATACGGTGCTATGGTTTACATCTCTGTCTGTGTCTTATATGAGGAACAGGATAGGGACGAGTACTGTGCCTTGTGGAACAGAGCTCTTCACTATGGCAACTTCCGATTTAACTCTGTTGACCACTACTCTTTGCATTCGATTTGTTCGAAAGTTGAAGATCCATATGAATAATTTCCCAGTTATCCCTTTAGTACGCATTTTGTGCTATTACACCATGGTCGCACTTGTCAAAGGCTTTCGTAAAATCTGCATTCTGTTTTCCAGTGCATCCAAGACCATATCATAGTGGTCCAGTAGTTGCCCTGGATTGTGCAATTTTTGGGAGTCCAAGTGGTTTGTAATCCTGCTTCTTAGGACTCTTTCAAAGATTTTTATATATTAATGTTGGTAGAATTTCCGACAATATATTAAATAAAAGGACACAAGTGCAACTAATGTGACATTTCATTGTGGCAACGTTTCGCTCTCCAGGAGCTTTATAAGAACATAGCTTAAAAAATGAGGAACACTGCACTAGGTCTGTTGGCCCATACTGGGCAAATCCTTCACAAATCCAACCCACTAACAGAATATTTGCCCAACCCACTTTAGTTCTACCCTAACAATAAGCTCTGATAAATCCACTAACTCGTGTGCAAGTCCCACTCAAATCCAACCCCTCTCACTCCTGTATTTATCCAACCTAAATTTGACACTACCCAAGGTTTTAGCTTCAGTAACCCTACTAGGTAGACTGTTCCACTCATCAACTACCCTATTTCCAAACCAATACTTTCCTATATCCTTTCCAAATCTAAACTTATCCATTACTGTGGGTTCTCTCTTGGAGAGATATCCTCAAGACCTTATTAATATCCCCTTTATTAATACCTATCTTCCACTTAAACACTTCGATCGGGTCTCCCCTCATTCTTCGTCTAACAAGTGAATGTAATTTAAGAGTCTTCAATCTTTCTTCATAAGGAAGATTTCTAATGCTATGTATTAATTTAGTCATTCTACGCTGAATGTTTTCTAACGA
>NC_069479.1:2904491-2924491 GCF_026875155.1 Cherax quadricarinatus
TCTAGGGGGCCAGAGACTACAAACCTCACTCGAGGAAAAATATCTTGGGGTGAGTATAACACCAGGCACATCTCCTGAAGCGCACATCAACCAAATAACTGCTGCAGCATATGGGCGCCTAACAAACCTCAGAACAGCATTCCGACATCTTAATAAGGAATCGTTCAGGACCTTGTACACCGTGTACGTTAGGCCCATATTGGAGTATGCGGCACCAGTCTGGAACCCAAACCTAGCCAAGCACGTAACGAAACTAGAGAAAGTGCAAAGGTTTGCAACAAGACTAGTCCCACAGCTAAGAGGTATGTCCTGCGAGGAGACTTTAAGGGAAATTCCTACGAGGAGAGGTTAAGCATTCCGACATCTTAATAAGGAATCGTTCAGGACCTTGTACACCGTGTACGTTAGGCCCATATTGGAGTATGCGGCACCAGTCTGGAACCCACACCTAGCCAAGCACGTAACGAAACTAGAGAAAGTGCAAAGGTTTGCAACAAGACTAGTCCCAGAGCTAAGAGGTATGTCCTGCGAGGAGAGGTTAAGGGAAATTCCTACGAGGAGAGGTTAAGCATTCCGACATCTTAATAAGGAATCGTTCAGGACCTTGTACACCGTGTACGTTAGGCCCATATTGGAGTATGCGGCACCAGTCTGGAACCCACACCTAGCCAAGCACGTAACGAAACTAGAGAAAGTGCAAAGGTTTGCAACAAGACTAGTCCCAGAGCTAAGAGGTATGTCCTGCGAGGAGAGGTTAAGGGAAATTCCTACGAGGAGAGGTTAAGGGAAATCAACCTGACAACACTGGAGGACAGGAGAGATAGGGGGGACATGATAACGACATACAAAATACTGAGAGGAATTGACAAGGTGGACAAAGACAGGATGTTCCAGAGATGGGACACAGCAACAAGGGGACACAGTTGGAAGTTGAAGACACAGATGAATCACAGGGACGTTAGGAAGTACTTCTTCAGACACAGAGTAGTCAGGAAGTGGAATAGTTTGGGAAGCGATGTAGTGGAGGCAGGATCCATACATAGCTTTAAGCAGAGGTATGATAAAGCCCACGGTTCAGGGAGAGTGACCTAGTAGCAACCAGTGAAGAGGCGGGGCCAGGAGCTTGGACTCGACCCCTGCAATCTCAACTAGGTGAGTATAGGTGAGTACACACACACACACACACACACACACACACGGGGCCAGGAGTTGAGTCTCGACCCCTGCAACCACAATTAAGTGAGTACACACACACACGCACACGCTCGAGCGATGATGAGGGGCCAGGAACAGTGAATCGACCCCTGAAACCACAGGTAGGTGAGTACACACTCAGAAAACTGGGCAACTGCTAGAGATGTAGAATAGAATAGACGTAGTGTCATTGTTTATATAAGGTGACTGAGAGGCATCTATAACCCCCTGGCCAGTGCTGCTAACATCCACGGTTTGTAAGGTTATAGACAGAGTACCAGAAGAGTAGTGGAGCTCTTAGATAGGAACAGATGTTTAAGAAAACAACCAACATGGTTTCGGAGATGATAAATTCTGTTCTAAAGTATACTAGAGTTTAAGACAAAGTTGCAGAAGAGAGAAATCGGGGTGTGGTGGCTAGCATAATTCAGAACTGAAAGAACAGGAAACTAAGATGGAGGAGCAAGGAGTAATAACAGGGAAGGCACCAGAATTGGTCAACTAATGCCTAACAAGAAAGAAACGAGTGATTGTCCGAAAAATTGTGTCGGAATAGGTGAGTGTGACGAGTGGGGTCCCACAAGGATTTGTACTTGGACTGATACTATTTCTAGTTTTCATGAATGACATGACGGAAAAAAATAGAGATAAAGGTATGACTGATTACAGATGATGTGAAACTGATGAGAATACAAGGAGGTGTCTGCCAGGAAACAAGACAAAAGGGGCCTTCAGACCCTGCAGGTCTACATTAACAAATAGCTTTTAGAAATTTGTACCAGCAAACGAAAAAAAGTAGGATAAATGAGGACTAGCGAAGAAGACCACAAACGGAATACAGGCACGGGGGATGGAAAAAAACTGTGAACATCCCTCAAGAAGAAGGATCTTGCAGTGAGCATTATTCAAGACATATCACCTAAGAACCAATCTTGGGCGGAAAACATTATATACTGAGTCAAAAAAGGAGAATTAGTGTGCACTACCTAGCAGAGTTTACTGCCAGAGGGGAATCATAGGCCTGTGTCCCGGGTGCAAAATAATAATAATAGAACTTTTCTTTGTCAGAGGAAAGAAAGTCTCCCTGATAACATTGTGTATACATAGTGTATAGTGTATACTACAGTGGCTCCCTAGTATACATAGTGTTATAGTGTATACTACAGTGGCTCCCTAGTATACATAGTGTTATAGTGTATACTACAGTGGCTCCCTAGTATACATAGTGTTATAGTGTATACTACAGTGGCTCCCTAGTATACATAGTGTTATAGTGTATACTACAGTGGCTCCCTAGTATACATAGTGTTATAGTGTATACTACAGTGGCTCCCTAGTATACATAGTGTTATAGTGTATACTACAGTGGCTCCCTAGTATATAGATAATAAAGGCTAAAGTGTCATTTGAAAACAGGTGAATTTGTAAATGAAGTGATAAGCCTATACAGGCAGGTGCCAGAAGTCGCCAGAAACTTACCACGGTGGTCAGCTGTTTTAAATCTTCCTGGCCTGCTAGTGTACTCGCATATAATCTAGGGATACCAGTGATTAGCAGAATACAGTGTTGTAGTAGCAACTAACCAGTATTATAATGGTACTTAGTGGAGTGGAGTGACTTTCATTAGTTTCTTTTTTCTTGAAATACCAGACGTATACTGTGAATTTCATATAACCTGTAGTTACCAGCGGTCGCAATATACACAACGAGAAGCAAATATTAATACAGAAAAAGCGTCCTTCCTCCAAAATTTCCACCAGTCAACTATAGTGATAATATAGCATTTATTGTGGTGGAGACGGAAAAAAAATAGAAAAGCTAGATACAGCGATTGATAAACAAGGGTTGAGGTCGACCGTTCGTCATTGTAGGAGCTGCCAGCAATCACCGGTTCTTCAACTCGCAAGTTATACTTTTGTATCAATCAAATCACATATTACTCGGGTAGATAATTTCCAGTAGATCCTTCATGTGTTGCCCAAATCACCGACCAGATATGTTTTAAATAAGTGACCCACTGATCAGATCAGCCTGGTTCCGAACCTTGACTGGTCTGAACCCTTGACTGGTCCGAACCCTTGACTGGTCCGAACCCTCGACTGGTCCGAACCCTTGACCGGTTTCAAACGGATTCGTTGGACAATAAAGCAGACTGTAAATGGATGGGGTTGTAGGCGCCCTTATCAAACACAAACAATAAATATAAAACAGGAACGTACACCGGTAAGCTGTCCTAATATACAAGTACAGTTAGAAATAGAAATACAAATAGCTAGAGCTTCACTTTAAGGGGTTACTAATAGAGTATTCAAGAGGTTGCTAGTAGAATTACAGTAAATCAACCATTCAAATCATTATGAAGCCCTGTGTAGTCTGCAATCAATCAAACAAACGGGCTTCCACATGGATAAATTGTCATTTTTGTGGAAATTGGTGTCACGCCCCTTGTGCAGATATCCAAGAACTAGCTAAAAGCAGGGAAGTGTTTTTGGGAATGCCCAAATGAGATAAATCTGTGGACTAAAATCACATCAGTATTAAAAGAGGATAACATCATAGATGCTTTCATAGACAACCTGGAAGCTTTCTACAACAGATGGGAACATAAAAAGTCTGGGCTGAATGGTACTGCCCTTGATGCTGGCCATGTAGTCAGAAACTGTAAGGCTGGAGGTGATGTCCTGGTAGTCAGTAAATGTGGGGCTGATAGTGCTGTCCTGGGAGACAGTAATGGTGAAGCTGGAGGTGCTGTCCTGGGAGACAGTAATGGTGAAGCTGGAGATTTTGTCCAGGTAGTCGGGAACTATACGCAGGAAGGAATGCATATAAATGACCTCGTGGGAGACAGGAGCAGTAGTGGGGAAACAAGTGTAGTCAAAGATAAGATAAAACCAATATTGCAAACTAGAAATACCACAGGAAATAGCAAACAAGAGGACTCCACTAGCAATAGTGAGGATATATTACCAAAAACAACTGGTGGGAGCTCCATTGTTGGTGCTAGGGAGGATAGGAATAAGACAGGTAAACATGCACCAACAGGGAATACAGTCGCAGAAACCCAAGGCAAACGGAAACCAAGCCTGTGCACATACTATGCACTTGGTATCTGCAGACATGGGAAATCTGGAAAAACAGATGGGACGTGCAACTATGACCACCCTAGAAAATGCCGTGCCCATATGACAACAGGAAAATGCAAACTCCCTTCCTGTAAGCTTTTTCACCCTGAAATGTGTACCTCTTCAGTACAGGAAAGACTGTGCTATAACTTAAATTGCCAGGCACACCATCTAAAGGGGACAAAAAGATACAAAACATCCAGGCCATGGGAAAACCTGGGTAGCCACAGCCACTCAAGAGGGAGAGGTTTTTTAGTGCCAGGAAGGAAAAAAAACTGGCAGGAAATGGCAGAAATCGTACACCAAATCCAGTCATTCCTGGAGTGGAACCACAGTCGATGGCCTCCACTCCAAACCAACAGATACAGATACTAATGATGGGAAAAAAATCTTCCCCCCAGTACCAACAATACCACCAGTCCGATGACATTCTTCTTTGCAAATATACAGGGTCTAAAGCCAGCAACAAACAACAAAATACCTTTCATCCGTGGACTGCTTGCAGAGGCAAAGGCAATGTTCGCGGCTTTCACTGAGACCCACATAAAGGATCACTTGGACAACGAAATATGGATCCCAGGTTACAACCTATACAGATGTGACAGTGAACAGGCAAAAGGGGGGGGGGGTGGCCTGTATATTGCAGAGTCACTTGTTTGCACAGAACTGCTTAATGCCTCAAATGCTGTAGTGGAAGTTTTAGCAGTAAAGATCGAGAACCAAAACCTAGTCATTGTGGTAGTCTACAAGCCTCCGGATGCAACATCCCAGTAATTCCAGGAACAGCTGTTAAAAATTGACCACTGTCTGGAAAATCTTCCAGCTCCTGCACTCATCATCTTGCTCCTGGGGGATTTCAACTTAAGGCACCTAAAATGGAGGAATATAGCAAATAATATTGTTGCAGTAATAACACCAGGAGGCAGCTCTGATGAAAACTCACACTCACACGAGCTTTTAAATCTCTGCACAAAATTCAACTTAAACCAGCAAATAATAGAGCCTACTAGACTGGAGAATACACTAGACCTCATCTTCACTAACAATGATGATCTGATACGAAATGTCACCATATCAAAAACAATATACTCAGATCACAACATAATTGAGGTTCAGACATGTATGCGCGGAGCCCCAGACCGACATAATGAGATTAGTCATTAGGGAGCATTCACCAAATTCAACTTCAATAACTAAAACATAAAGTGGAACCAAGTAAACCAAGTCCTAACTGATATAAGCTGGGAAGATATAATAAGCAACACAGACCCCAACTTATCCCTAGAACAGATTAACTCGGTTTCACTCGATGTATGCACAAGGCTTATTCCTCTAAGAACAAGGAGGAGTAGATGTAAAATAGAAAGAGACAGGCGCTCCCTTTACAGGCGACGGAAAAGAATAACAGAGCGGCTAAAAGAGATCAATATATCTGAAATGCGTAGGGAGACACTGGTCAGAGAAATAGCAAGCATCGAACTTAAGGTAAAGGAATCTTATCGGAGTCAGGAATCGCGGGAAGAACTAAAAGCCATAAATGAAATCGAAAGAAACCCAAAGTATTTCTTCTCCTATGCCAAATCAAAGTCGAGAACAACGTCCAGTATTGGGCCCCTACTTAAACAAGATGGGTCCTACACAGATGACAGCAAGGAAATGAGTGAGCTACTCAAGTCCCAATATGACTCAGTTTTTAGCAAGCCGCTAACCAGACTGAGAGTCGAAGATCAAAATGAATTTTTTATGAGAGAGGCACAGAATTTGGTAAACACAAGCCTATATGATGTTATCCTGACACCAAATGACTTCGAACAGGCGATAAATGACATGCCCATGCACTCTGCCCCAGGGCCAGACTCATGGAACTCCGTGTTCATCAAGAACTGCAAGAAGCCCCTATCACGAGCTTTTACCATCCTATGGAGAGGGAGCATGGACACGGGGGTTATCCCACGTTTACTAAAAACGACAGACATAGCCCCACTCCACAAAGGGGGCAGTAAAGCAACAGCAAAGAACTACAGACCGATAGCACTAACATCCCATATCATAAAAATCTTTGAAAGGGTCCTAAGAAACAAGATCAACACCCATCTTGAAACCCATCAATTACACAACCCAGGGCAACATGGGTTTAGAACAGGTCGCTCCTGTCTGTCTCAACTATTGGATCACTATGACAAGGTCCTAGATGCACTAGAAGACAAAAAGAATGCAGATGTAATATATACAGACTTTGCAAAAGCCTTCGACAAGTGTGACCATGACGTAATAGCGCACAAAATGCGTGCTAAGGGAATAACAGGAAAAGTCGGTCGATGGATCAATAATTTCCTCACTAACAGAACACAGAGAGTAGTAGTCAACAGAGTAAAGTCCGAGGCAGCTACAGTGAAAAGCTCTGTTCCACAAGGCACAGTACTCGCTCTCATCTTGTTCCTCATCCTCATATCGGACATAGACAAGGATGTCAGCCACAGCACCGTGTCTTCCTTTGCAGATGACACCCGAATCTGCATGACAGTGTCTTCCATTGCAGGCACTGCAAGGCTCCAGGCGGACATCAACCAAATCTTTCAGTGGGCTGCAGAAAACAATATGAAGTTCAACGATGAGAAATTTCAATTACTTAGATATGGTAAACACGAGGAAATTAAATCTTCATCAGAGTACAAAACAAATTCTCGCCACAAAATAGAGCGAAACACCAACGTCAAAGACCTGGGAGTGATCATGTCGGAGGATCTCACCCTCAAGGACCATAACATTGTATCAATCGCAGCTGCTAGAAAAATGACAGGATGGATAATGAGAACCTTCAAAACTAGGGATGCCAAGCCCATGATGACACTCTTCAGGTCACTTGTTCTATCTAGGCTTGAATATTGCTGCACACTAACAGCACCTTTCAAGGCAGGTGAAATTGCTGACCTAGAAAATGTACAGAGAACCTTCACGGCGCGCATAACGGAAATAAAATACCTCAATTACTAGGAGCGCTTGAGGTTCCTGAACCCGTACTCCCTGGAATGCAGGCGGGAGAGATACATGATTATATACACTGGAAAATCCTAGAGGAACTAGTACCGAACTTGCACACGAAAATCACTCACTATGAAAGCAAAAGACTTGGCAGACGATGCAACATCCCCCCAATGAAAAGCAGAGGTGTCACTAGCACGTTAAGAGACCATGCAATAAGTGTCAGGGGCCCGAGACTGTTCAACTGCCTCCCAGCATACATAAGGGGATTACCAACAGACCCCTGGCAGTCTTCAAGCTGGCACTGGACAAGCACCTAAAGTCGGTTCCTGACCAGCCGGGCTGTGGCTCGTGAGTTGGTTTGCGTGCAGCCAGCAGCAACAGCCTGGTTGATCAGGCTCTGATCCACCAAGAGGCCTGGTCACAGACCGTGCCGCGGGGGCGTTGACCCCCGGAACTCTCTCCAGGTAAACTCCAGGTAAGATCACGTCAACTGAAGAACTTCTGTAACAGTCACATGTCCGGCAAATCTAATATTATCTTTCAACATGGAATTATTCAGGCCACTATATACGGGATTTCAGGCCCTTATAGAAGAATTCAACACCAATATTAAATCCACTCCTGATAAAGCATATCAAGAAGCGAGAGAGAGAGCTCAGAGATTATCAGCAAGACTAGTTCTTGTGCTGAACGATAAGAGATATAAAGAGCAACTGAACAAGATAATTATGACATTAGATAACAGAAATACCAAAAGTGATATAATCACGATGTATAAAATTTCGAGAGAAATTGACAGGGTGGACAGAGCAAATTGTTTTAGAGACGGGAAAGAGGTACACGAGAGCACAGCCGGAATTTGACTACATATATGAATCACAGGGATGATAGGAAGTACTTTTTAGATATAGAGAGGTCAGGAAGGGGAAAGAACTGGAAAGTGAAGTGTTAAAGGCAGGATCAATGCAAAACTATAAGAACAAGTTCAATAAGGCTCTCGAAGCAAGGAGAGAGTGAAGCCGGTAGCGGCAAGTAGAGATTCGAAGCCAGGAGCTAAGACTCGACTTCTGTAAGCACAAACAGATCAGTATACATACAAATATTTACACACACACACACACACACAGACACACACACACACACACACACACACACACACACACACACACACACACACACCTTTTCGAGTTTTATGGCAAAGTTACAGAAGTAAGACACGAGAGAGGTGGGTTGATTGCATCTTCTTGGACTGCAGGAAGGCCTTCGACACAATTTCTCACAGGAGATTAGTGCAGAAGATGGAGGATCAGGCAAGTATAACAGGAAGGGCACTGCAATGGATCAGAGAATATCTGAGAGTGAGGCAACAAGAAGTCATGGTACGTGATGAGGTATCACAGTGGGCGCCTGTGCAGAGTGGGGTCCCACAGGGGTCAGTCCTGGGACCAGTGCTATTTTTGGTATATGTGAATGACATGATGGAAAGAATAGATTCAGAAGTGTCCCTGTTTGCAGATGATGTCAAGTTAATGAGGAGAATCAAATCAGATGAGGATCAGGCAGAACTACAGACCTGGACAGGCTGGACACGCGGCCTAGCAACTAGCTACTCGAATTTAACCCCGTCAGATTCAAAAATAAAGATCGGGGAAGAGCAAAGAAGACCGCAGACAGAGTATAGGCTAGGTGACCAAAGACTGCAAATCTCACTCAAGGCGAAAAATCCTCGGGTGAGTATAACACCGCGCACGTCTCCGGAGGCACACATCAACCAGATAACTGCTGCAGCATGTGGGCGCCTGGCAAACCTGAGAATAGCGTTCCGATACCTAAGTAAGGAATCGTTCAAGACACTGTACACTGTGTACATCAGGCCCATACTAGAGTATGCAGCACCAGTCTGGAACCCACACCTGGTCAAGCACGTCATGGAATTAGAGAAAATGCAAAGGTTTGAAAAAAAAGCTGGTTCCAGAGCTAAGGGGAAGAGAATGTTCTACGAAGAAAGGTTAAGAGAAATCAGTCTGACGACACTGGAGGACAGGAGGGTTAGGGAAGATATGATAACGACGTGCAAAATACTGCATGGAATAGATAAGGTGGACGGAGGCAGGATGTTCCAGAGATGGGACACAAAAACAAGGGGTCACAATTGGAAGTTGAAGACTCAGATGAATCATAGGGATGTTAGGAAATATTTCTTCAGTCACAGAGTTGTCAGGAAGTGGAATAGTCTAGCAAGTGATGTGGAGGCAGGCACCATACATAGCTTTAAGTCGAGGTATGATAAAAGTCATGGAGCAGAGAGAGAGAGGACCTAGTAGCGATCAATGAAAAGGCGGGGCCAGGAGCTGAGTATCGACCCCTGCAACTACAATTAGGTGAGTACAATTAGTTGAGTACACACACACACACACATACACACAAGAGGAGGTGTTACAAAAAACGCGATTTCTAAAAAGCTTAGAGATATCCAGGTAATACTAGAAAGGACTGCCCTTCTAGCATCCAGCCTGTTACTGGGTTTTCGTAACAATTAGTCAGCATCCTGGTCCAATTATCCATTAGAATTCAATAATAATTAATAGTGCTTCAGGATTACAACTGGTAGGCTACTAACTAGAGAAATTAAAATTTAATAAATTTATTAATTAAGTTGTCTAGGCGTATATCAAATTAAATTAAATCAATATCAACAAAATAATAATAATCACTTCTCTCGTGTACAGTAGTATTGTGCTGAAAGCACATATCATATTTATAATTCTTAAGTACCGTCTGGTACATTAACATTTAATAATACAATATACAAATAAGTTTGTGTGTATGTGTGTAAGTGCTCTAAGTAGTTCGTTGTCTTACGACTCGACTAGACTTAAACAAGTGACTGACAAAGTCCTCAAATAAACTAACTTCTTGACCAACTGGCAATCAGAACAGTCTGCTTGAACAATAAAAAGAATGCTAAGCCCAATAGCAATATAACAAGCAACTGCGACACAATCAGGATCAAGGAGATAATATAACGACAAAAGTCACAAAACTCCCATACTACTGAATCTAAGTTCAGCATAAGAAAATTCCTGACTGTGACAGTACATAGATACCAGTACAAGTTAGGTCAGAAGCTACAGCTCAGGACCTGAGTTGCTCAGAGTGTCTAAGAGACATACAACCTCAGTACAACGTCGAAAATTACTAAGTCTAGACGATGTTCTGTGAACAGAGTCTCACAGAACCTACAAGAATAATGAGATAGCGACGATCTTCCAACAAGGGCCAATAAGGGAGATTTAGGCACTTATCAGGAATACGTCCAACCACCAAACGAGTCTAGACCAGACTGAATACTTCAGGCCAGGTGAGAACACACCCCCCTCGATCACGTGATAGCTCCATGGACAGTTGCTGCCCAGCAACAGAGAAGCCGGCAGAGTAACGAGCCACAAGCGATAATTACATTAGTTACACAATCAAGACTTGAGCTATGAACACATAATAATAATATATGAATGTTACATCGTACCCAACAAAATAACTAAGTCAAATAATAATATAAAGCAATATATTTACGATTTAGCTATTATCGCAAATATAAGCAATATAAAATTTTATGAAAAGGTAATATACATTATATACATACATAATATACATCATATACATTGTGACCCATTCAGGGGTTGCAACAGGAGGTATGATAAAGCTCATGGAGCAGGGAGAGTGACCTAGTAGCGACAGTGAAGAGGCAGGGCCAGGAGCTGTGAATCGACCCCTGCAACCACAAGTAGGTCAGCACACACCCATACACACGCATGTACACACACTCTTAGATGAGCTTTAAGGAAGTTAGGAAGTACTTCTTCAGCCTTAGAGTTGTTAGGAAGTGGAACAATCTGCAGAGTGAGGTAGTGGAAACATAAACACAGTTTAATGTGTATTTATGTTTCCATTGTGTCGGTATTTTATACCATTTATTTTCAGAGTGAGGTCGTAAAAGCAGGATCAACACATAGCTTTTTGAAGTACTGTAAGGCTCTTGGAACAGGGACAGAGTGGATCCAGTAGCGTTCAGCAAAGAGGCGGGGCCACGCGATAAGGCTCGACCCCTGCAACCACAAGTATGTGAGCACACACACACACATAATGGACTTTAGAGGAGATGGGAAGATTGGTCAGAGGGGGAGCGGATAACTACATAGTAGGAGCACTGCATACTGGGGGCCCAGAAGTGATGGTAGCAGTGATGTACAACCCACCACAGAACAACAGGAGGCCAAGACGGTGGTCACAATAGATGGTGGTCACAATAGCTGACACTGCTAGAAGGACCCACATGAGGAGGGCAAATTTACTCAACATGTGGGATTTCAACCATAGGGAAATTGTCTGGGAGAATCTGGAGCCACATGGGGACCAGACATGGAGAACCAAGATACTGGAGGCACTACTAGAAAACTTCATGTACCAACATGTAAAGGACACAACCACAGAGACAGGTGACGACGAATCAGCAAGGCTAGACCTCGTATTCACCTTGAGCAGTTCAGACATAGAAGATATCACACACGAAAGGCCTCTAAGTGCTAGTGATCACGTGGTTTTGAGTTTCGAATACATAGTGGAGTTAACAAGGGAGAGTAAAGCAGCACGAGATAGATGGGAGAAGCCAAACTTCCTAAAAAGGGACTACACAAGTATGAGATAATTTCTAGTTGAGGTGCAGTGGGTAAACAAGCTAGAAGGAAATACAGTAAACGAAATGATGGAACACGTGACCACAGAATGCAGGAAGTAGAGTAGTTCATAGCAAAGGGCAACAGAAACAACAGGAAGACCAGAGTGATCCTATGGTTTATTATAAGGTGTGCATCAAAAACCGAATCTGACCCAAAGTTGTTATACAGCAATATCAGGAGGAAAACAACAGTCAAGGATCAGGTAATCAGGTTAAGGAAGGAAGGAGGGGAGCTCACAAGGAACGACCAGTAAGTATGTGAAAAGCTTAGCTCAAGATTCAGGGAGGTATTCACAATGGAGGCAGAGGCTTCCAGGAAACCGAGGTGGTAGCGTGCACCAGCAAGTACTGGACACACTGCACACAACCAAAGATGAGGTGAAGGTGGTGGGCCCAGATGATATCTCTCCTTGAGTCATGAGAAAGGGAGCAGATGCATTGTATGTGCCACTAACAACAATCTTCAGTAAATCTATCGAACGGCAACTGCCTGAGATGTAGAAGGCAGCAAATGTAGTCCTGAGTTTTAAGAAAGAAGACAGACATGCAGCAATGCTGTATCGCTGACGTGTATGTAAAGTTATGGAGATTATAAGGAAAAGAGTGGTGGAGCACTTAGAATGAAATGGACTAATACATGACAACAAACAGTGCTTCGGGGAAGGGAATTCGTGCATCACGAACCTATTGGAGTTCTTTGGCAAGGTAACAGATGTAAGACAGGAGAGAGAGGGATGGGTAGACTGCATTTTTTTGGACTGTAAAAAGGCTTTCGACACAGTTCCACACAAGAGACTGAAAAACTAGAGCAGACAGAAATAGGACGGAAAGTAATGCAATGGATAAGGGAATACCTGACAGGTAGGAAACAACGCTTGTCGATCCGAGACGAGGTGTCAGAGTGGGTGCATATGTCGAGTGGGGTTCCACAGAGGTCAGTCCTATGTCCTGTGCTGTTTCTTGAATGTGAATGACATGACGTAAGGGATAGATTCAGAAGTGTTCCTGTTCGCAAGCGATGTGAAGCTAATGAGGAGAATACAAGTGGACGAGGATCAGGTAAGCCTACAAGGAGATCTGGACAGGCAACAAATGGCTTCTGTAGTTTAACCCTAGGAAGTGCAAATTCATGAAATTTGGGGAAGGACAAAGGAGACCGCAGCCGGAGTAAATCCTAGGAGATCAAAGGCTGCAAAACTCACTCAAGGAAAAGGATCTTGAGGTGCACCTCTACCAAATAATTACTGCAGCATATAGGCGCCTGGCAAACCTAGGAATAGCATTTCGATATCTAAATAAACAGTCATTCAAGACACTGTACACTCTGTATGTCAGGCCCATTTTGGAGTATGCATCACCAGTTTGGAACCAACACCTGGTCAAACATTTCAAGAAATTAAAGAAAGTGCAAAGGTTTCCGAAAAGACTAGTCTCGGAGCTAATGGGTATGATCTACTAGATGTTAAGTGAAATCATCCTGACCACACTAGAGGACAGGAGGGATAGGGGACACACGATACTGACTTATATAATTCTGTGAGTGAATAGAGCCATTGTGAATAGGGAGAGTATACATCAAAGATACGACACAATTGTCAACAAGGGTCACAGCTGGAAGTTGAGAACTCAGATTAGTCACAGGGATGTTAGCAAGTATTTCTTGTGTTATGGAGCTGTCAGGAACTGGAACAATCTGGATAGTGATGAAGTAGAGGCAGGATCCATACATAGATTTTCGTTCCGCCTATTATAATGGACTTAGGGAACACCTGTCTAAAATCGATTGGGGTAATCTAGCTAATGATTTTATTGGCGATGATCATACTTACGATTATGAAGTTTTCTGCGTTTATGATTTTCTTTTCTTAATAATATACAATATACTCAGTGTATATATATTTTCCAGAGAGAAATTAGGACTAATAATAATGATCCCAAATGCGTTAACAGGAGGATAAAGTCTCTATTAGGGGAGAAAATGGTAATTTATAGGCGCATCAGAAGAGGAGAGGTTAACCTTACTGACCAATATGTTCAACTTAAAAGAGAAGTAAAAAACGGGATTAGAAAGGCTAAACGTGACTATGAAATTAGAGTTGCTAATAAATCAAAGACTAATCCAAAGGGGTTCTTTCAAGTGTTATAGGACGAAGGTTAAGGAAAAAGTAGGACCTCTGAAAATTGGGAATGGACAGCTGACGGATAACGAACTGGAAATGTGTTCCTTATTTAATGACTATTTTTTGTCAGATTTTTCACAAGAAGACATAAATGAGATTCGAGAAATTAACAATTGTTCAGTTCCTGGTGAATATTACTGTCACGAGGGGCATGGTTATTAAACAGATAGACAAACTGAAGCAAAATAAGTCCCCGGGACCCGATGAGTTGTTTTCCAGGGTACTTAAGGAATGCAAGATGGAGCTTAGTCAGCCATTAACGAGTGTGTTTAATGCGTCCATCCTTACCAGTGTTGTGCCAGAGATGTGGAAGATGGCTAATGTGGTTCTTATATTCAAATCAGGGGATAAATCCACTCCTTCAAATTACCATCCAATAAGCCTGACATCTATAGTGGGCAAGTTATTACAATCAATTATAGCTGACATTATTAGAAGTCACCTTGAGCATAATTTGGTTAATGAATCTCAACATGGGTTCACGAGAGGTCGTTCCTGCCTGACAGACTTACTCCTTCAAATTACCATCCAATAAGCCTGACATCTATAGTGGGCAAGTTATTACAATCAATTATAGCTGACATTATTAGAAGTCACCTTGAGGATGATTTGGTTAATGAATCTCAACATGGGTTCACGAGAGGTCGTTCCTGCCTGACAGACTTACTGACGTTCTTAAATAGAACATTAGAGGCAGTAGACAGTGATAAAGAATATGATATTGTTTATTTGGATTTTAGTAAAGCCTTCGATAGA
This sequence comes from Cherax quadricarinatus, assembly GCF_026875155.1. Classification (NCBI taxonomy): domain Eukaryota; kingdom Metazoa; phylum Arthropoda; class Malacostraca; order Decapoda; family Parastacidae; genus Cherax; species Cherax quadricarinatus. The sequence continues at coordinate 2,919,464 of NC_069479.1, forward strand.
GTACCTCACAAGAGACTCTTAAGAAAAGTGGCAGCTCATGGTATAGGAGGTAAAGTTCTAGCATGGATAGAGGCATGGCTTACCAATAGAAAGCAGAGAGTTACCATTAATGGAGTGAAATCTGAGTGGGGATTAGTCACTAGTGGTGTTCCACAGGGATCAGTTTTGGGCCCTCTGTTGTTCATAATTTACATGTAATGGCTTTATCAAGGTCATTAAAGTGACATGAGCAAATTTGCTGATACAAAAATACAGTATGATTCATTCTGAGGAGGATACCAATGAACTCCTGGAGGATTTGGACAAATTAATGTCTTGGTCTGAAAATTGGCAGATGAAGTTCAATGCGGATAAGTGTAAGGTACTAGTCCTTGGTAATGAAAATAACCCTCGAAGCTATAAACTAGGTGAAGTAGAGCTTGATCATACAGAATGTGAAGAAGACTTGGGAGTCATGGTAAGCAGAAATCTAAAGCCATATATATATATATATATATATATATATATATATATATATATATATATATTATATATATATATATATATATATACACTTACTCACACACATACAAACATACACACACACACAGAAGGAACACAACCATGGCAATCCCAAAGCAATCAAACGACCTAACCCAAAACCCACTCACTGTACCCTCTGCCCCCATCTCCCTCAGCACAAACCCATCCCCACAGAAACCCACAGTAACTCACACATCCCCCTCTGCATAAACCCCACCCCCACAGTAACTCTCTGTAACTCGCACATCCCCCTCAGCTCAAACCCCACCCCCACAGAAACCCACAGTAACCCACACAATGTACCCTCTCCCCCCATCCCCTTCACCACAAACCCTACCCTCACAGTAACCCACAGCAACCCACACACTGTACCCTCTATCCCCATCCCCTCACCACAACCCCTTCCCCCAATGAAACCCCCCATAGGCCCTCTGCCCCCACACCCCACACAAGAGACCCCACCCCCACACCAACCCCCTATAGGCCCCTGCCAGGGCACCTGCTCCCCCTAACCCACCTCTCTCCTCAGACCACAGTTATTGAAAAGAGGTTGAAGGTTTGGTACACGAACGCGGATGGAATAACGAATAAATGTGAGGAGTGGCATGAAAGAATTAAGGAGATGTACCCAGACATCGTAGCGGTTACAGAAACAAAACTCACTGGGATAATAACAGATGCAATCTTCCCACCCGGATATCAGATCCTGAGGAAGGATAGAAGGAGCAGGGGGGGGGAGGAGGGGTTGCACTACTAATAAAAAACTGGTGGGGTTATCAAGAAATGGAAGGTATGGACGAGACTGGAGAAATGGATTACATAGTAGGTACAGTTCAGTCAGGGGAACACAAGGTAGTCATTGCAGTGATGTACAACCCACCACAGAACTGCAGGAGGCCAAGAGAGGAATATGGTGAGTGCAACAGAGCAATGGTGGACACTCTAGTTGAGGTGGCAAGAAGGGCTCACTCAAGTAGAGCGAAGTTACTGGTCATGAGCGACTTCAATCACAGGGAGATTGATTGGGAAAACCTGGAGCCACATTGGGGTCCTGAAACATGGAGAGCCAAGATAATGGATGTGGTGCTGGCAAATCTCATGCACAAATATGTTAGGGATACCACCAGAGAGAGAGGGGAGGATGAACCAGCAAGACTGGACCTCATGTTCACCCTGAGTAGCTCAAACACTGAGCACATCACATATGAAAGGCCCCTTGGAGCTAGTGACCACATAGTTATGAGCTTTGAATACATCGTGGAGCTAAAGGTGGAGGGGGTAACAGGAGTAGAAAAGGAAAAGCTAAACTATAAAATGGGGGACTACACAGGAATGAGGACCTTCCTGCAGGAGGTTCAGTGGGAACAGGAGTTGGTAGGAAAATCAGTAAACGAAATGATGGACTTTGGAACAACAAAATGCAAGGAGGCAGAGGAAAGGTTTGTTCACAAGGGTAACAGAAATAATGGGAAGGACAGAACAATCCCTTGGTTTACCCGAAGGTGCAGGGAGGCAAAAACTAAATGCTCTAGAGAATGGAAAAAGCACGGAAGGCAAAGGACTCAGGAGAATAACGAGGTTAGTCAACGAGCCAGAAACGAGAATGCACAGATAAGGAGGGAGGCTCAGCAGCAGTATGAAAATGACATAGCATCGAAAGTCAAGTCTGATCCGAAACTACTCTACAGCCACATCAGGAGGAAGACAATAGTCAAGGACCTGGTAATCAGGCTGAGGAAAGAAGGTGGGGAGCTCACAAGAGACGACCAGGAGGTATGTGAGGAGCTCAACATGAGATTTCAGGAAGCATTTACAGTGGAGGCTGAAGGGACAATGGGAAGACAAAAGAGTGGGGTACAGCAACAAGGATATACCAACCAGTGTTGGATGAATTACACACAACTGAGGAGGAAGTGGAGAAGCTCCTAAGTAACCTTGATACCTCAAAGGCAGTGGGACCGGACAACATCTCTCCATGGGTCCTTAGAGAGGGCGCAGGGACACTACGTGTGCCACTAACCAAAATCTTCAACACTTCCCTTGAAATTGGGCAACTACCTGAAGTATGGAAGAAGGCTAATGTAGTCCCCATCTTTAAGAAGGGAGACAGAAATGAAGCACTAAATTATAGACCAGTGTCACTGACATGTATAGTATGCAAAGTCTTGGAAAAGATTATCAGGGGGAAAGTGGTGGAGCACCTGGATAAGATAAGATAAAATAAGATTTCGTTCGGATTTTTAACCCCGGAGGGTTAGCCACCCAGGATAACCCAAGAAAGTCAGTGCGTCATCGAGGACTGTCTAACTTATTTCCATTGGGCTCCTTAATCTTGTCCCCCAGGATGCGACCCACACCAGTCAACTAACACCCAGGTACCTATTTGCTGCTAGGTGAACAGGACAACAGGTGTAAGGAAACGTGTCGAAATGTTTCCACCCGCCGGGAATCGAACCCGGGCCCTCCGTGTGTGAAGCGGGAGCTTTAGCCACCAGGCCACCGAGCCACCGAGAACAAGATTATTAACGACAGCCAGCACGGATTCATGGAAGGCAAATCCTGTGTCATAAACCTACTAGAGTTTTATGACACGGTAACTGAAGTAAGAAATGAGAGGGAGGGGTGGGTTGATTGCATTTTCTTGGACTACAAGAAGGCCTTTGACACAGTTCCTCACAAGAACAGGCACGTATAACAGGAAGGGCACTGCAATGGATCAGAGAATAATTAACAGGGAGGCAACAGCGAGTCATGGTCCGTGATGAGGTATCACAGTGGGCGCCAGTGACGAGCGGAGTCCCACAGGGGTCAGTCCTGGGACCAGTGCTATTCTTGGTATATGTGGACGACATGACGGAAAGGATAGACTCAGAAGTGTCCCTGTTTGCAGATGAAGTGAAGTTAATGAGGAGAATTAAATCAGACGCGGACCAGACAGGTCTACAAAGAGACCTGGACAGGCTGGATGTGTGGTCCAGAAACTGGCTCCAAGAATCTAACCCCGCCAAATGCAAAGTCATAAAGATCGGAGGAGGGCAAAGAAGACCGCAGACAGAGTATAGGCTTGGAGGCCAAAGGCTGCAAACCTCACTCAAGGAGAAAGACCTAGGAGTGAGTATAATACCGAGTACATCACCAGAAGCACACATTAACCAGATAACTGTAGCGGCATATGGGTGCTTGGTACACCTAAGAATAGCATTCCGGTACCTCAGTAAGGAATCGTTCAAGATTTTATACACTGTGTATGTCAGGCCCATACTGGAGTATGCAGCACCAGTTTGGAACCCATACCTGGTCAAACATGTCAAGAAATTAGAGAAAGTACAAAGGTTTGCAACAAGGCTAGTTCCAGAGCTAAGGGGAATGTCCTATGAAGAAAGGTTAAGGGAAATCGGTCTGACAACACTGGAGGACAGGAGGGTCAGGGGCGACATGATAACGACATACAAAATACTGCATGGAATAGACAAGGTGGACAGAGACAGGATACTCCAGGGAGGGGACACATAAACAAGGGGTCACAATTGGAAGCTGAAGACTCAGATGAGTCAAAGGGATGTTAGGAAGAATTTCTTCAGTCATAGAGTTGTCAGGAAGCGGAATAGTCTGGTAAGCGATGTAGTGGAGGCAGGAACTATACATAATTTTAAGACGAGGTTTGATAAAGCTCATGGAGCAGGGAGAGAGAGGACCCAGTAGCGGTCGGTGAAGAGGCGGGGCCAGGAGCTGATATCGACCCCTGCAACCACAGTTAGGTGAGTACAATTAGGTGAGTGCACACACACACACACACACACACACACACACACACACACACACACACACACACACACACACACACACACACACACACACACACACACACTTGGTGGGAGTAACAGCATCACACAGTCGTCACAGTTTTTAGCTTTTTTCCGGCTATCCAAGGGTATTACAGGGATTATTGAAAGTGTTATGGTCAGTGAACAAGTCGAGAAGTGACATACAAGTTGCCGAAATCAGAAAAGAGGCGAGGGCTACAATTTATATACAACAATTTCAAAGTTTAATCAGTGCCAGGAGGAGGCCTAGTGCCAGGCGTAGGCAGTGTTACCACAAGCCAACATTACTGCAAATTCAAAAAGAATAAGTGTGACCAAAACCAGAGAGTTAAGTGCAAGTCAAGGATAGATGAGAGAGTGAATAACAGGAAAACCATAAAGTGAGGAGAAAGAAAGGAAAAAATATATGATGAAATAAAGAAATCAAAGAAATAAAGAAATCAAAGAAATAAAGAAATCAAAGGGGAAACAACCAGCATTTATTCTTGGGATGTCTGATGTTTTCTCGAAACAACCGTCATAATAAAGTGTTAAAGTGTTTATCTAGTTATTAAAGTGCATATCTATATGATTCACCTGGTCAGTAAAGTGCATATCTATATGATTCACCTGGTCAGTAAAGTGCATATCTATATGATTCACCTGGTCAGTAAAGTGCATATCTATATGATTCACCTGGTCA
>NC_069479.1:2926991-2955861 GCF_026875155.1 Cherax quadricarinatus
TCTGTTGCCAGCCCCCGCACCACGAACCCTACCCCTACAGCAACCCCCCTATGGGAGCTCTTCCTCCACCTCCACTGCAACCCCCCACAGGCCCCCACCAGGGCTCCTGCTCTCCAAATCCCAGTATTCCCCCAGGACCACAGTTACAGTATTAGAACAGAAGTTGAAGGTTTGGTACACAAATGCGGATGGATTAACGAATAAATATGAGGAATGGTAAGAAAGAATCAATGAGAAGTCCCCAGACATCATAGCAGTTACAGAAACAAAACTCACGGAGACAATAACAGATGCAATCTTCCCACCAGGATACCAGATCATGAGGAAAGATAGAAGGGGCAGAGGGGGAGGAGGGGTTGCTCTGCTCGTAAAAAACCGATGGAAATTCGAGAAAATGGAAGGCATAGACGAGACAGGAGAAAGGGACTACATAGTAGGTACACTTCAGTCTGGGGAGAACAAGGTGGTCATTGCAGTGATGTATAATACACCACAGAACTGCAGGAGGCCAAGAGAGGAATATGAAGAGAGCAACAGAGCAATGGTGGACACACTAGCTGAGGTGGCAAGAAGAACTCACTCCAGCAGAGCAAAGTTGCTGGTTATGGGTGATTTCATCCACAGGGAGATTGACTGGGAAAACCTGGAGCCACATGGGGGTCCCGAAACATGGAGAGCCAAGATGTTGGATGTGGTGCTGGAAAATCTCATGCACCAACATGTTAAGGACACTACCAGAGTGAAAGGGGAGGATGAACCAGCAAGATTGGACCTTGTGTTCATCCTGGGCAGTTCAGACATTGAGGACATCACATATGAGAGTCCCCTAGGAACTAGTGACCACGTGGTTCTCTGCTTTGAATATATAGTAGAATTGCAAGTGGAGAGAGTAGCAGGAGTTGAATGGGAAAAGCCAGACTATAAAAGAGGGGACTACATAGGGTTGAGGATCTTCCTGCAGAAGGTTCCGTGGGACAGAGAACTGGCACGAAAGCCAGTAAATGAAATGATGGAATATGTAACAACAAAATGCAAGGAGGCAGTGGAAAGGTTTATTCCCAAGGGCAACAGAAACAATGGGAAGACCAGAACGAGCCCCTGGTTTACCCGACGGTGTAAGGAGGCAAAAACAAAGTGCAATAGAGAATGGAAAAAGTACAGAAGACAGAGAACACATGAAAATAGGGAGATTAGTCGCAGAGCCAGGAACGAGTATGCACAGGTAAGGAGGTAGGCCCAGCGACAGTATGAAAATAACATAGCATCGAAAATCAAGACTGACCCGAAACTGTTGTATAGCCACATCAGGAGGAAGACAACAGTCAAAGACCAGGTGATCAGACTGAGGACAGGTGGAGAACTCACAAGAAATGATCAGGAGGTATGTGAGGAGCTAAACAGGAGATTTAAGAAAGTTTTTACAGTAGAGACAGGAAGGGCTCTGGGAAGACAGCGCAGAAGGGAACATCAAGAGGGAATATACCAACAAGTGTTGGATGACATACGAACAACCGAGGAGGAGGTGCAGAAGCTGCTAAGTGACCTTGATGCCTCAAAGGCGATGGGACCGGACATCTCCCCGTGGGTCCTTAGAGAAGGAGCAGAGATGCTGTGCGTGCCCCTAACCACAATCTTCAACACATCCCTTGAAACTGGGCAACTACCTGAGAAATGGAAGACAGCAAATGTAGTCCCCATATTTAAGAAAGGAAACAGAGATGAGGCACTAAACTACAGACTTGTGTCTCTGACATGTATTGTGTGCAAAGTCATGGAGATTATCAGGAGAGTGGTGGAACACCTGGAACAGAACAAGATTATAAATGAAAACCAGCATGGGTTGATGGAAGGCAAATCCTGTGTCACAAACCTTCTGGAGTTTTATGACAAGGTAACAGTAATAGTTTTAAGTAATAGTTTTAAGAAGAGGTATGACAAAGCTCAGGAAGCAGAGAGGGTGAGGACCTAGTAGCAATCAGTGAAGAGGCGGGGCCAGGAGCTGAGTCTCGACCTCTGCAACCACAATTAAGTGAGTACACACACACACGCACACACACACACACACACACACACACACACACACACACACACACACACACACATACACACACACACATACACACACACACACACACACACACACACACACACACACACACACACACACACACACACACACACACACACACACAGGAATATGTGGCAACAAAGTGCAAGGAGGCAGAGGAAAGTTTTGTTCCAAGGGAAACAGAAATAATAGGAAGACCAAAACGAGTCCTTGGTTTACCCGAAGGTGTAGGGAGGCAAAAACTAAGTGCAACAGAGAATGGAAAAGGTACAGGAGGCATAGGACCCAGGAAAACAAGGAGATTAGTAGAAGAGCCAGAAACGAGTATGCACAGATAAGGAGGGAGGCCCAGCGGCAGTATGAAAACGACATAGCATCGAAAGTCAAATCTGACCCGAAACTGCTGTATAGCCACATTAGGAGGAAGACAACAGTCAAGGACCAGGTGATAAGGCTGAGGAAAGAAGGTGGAGAACTCACAAGAAACGATCAAGAGGTATGTGAGGAGCTCAACACGAGATTTAAGGAAGTATTTACAGTAGAGACAGGAAGGACTCTGGGGGGACAGACCAGATGGGGACACCAGCAAGGAATACACCAACAAGTGTTGGACGACATACATACAGATGAGGAGGAGGTGAAGAAACTGCTAAGGGACATCGATACCTCAAAGGCAATGGGACCGGACAACATCTCCCCGTGGGTCCTTAGAGAGGGAGCAGATATGTTGTGCGTGCCACTTACCACAATCTTCAACACGTCCCTGGAAACTGGGCAACTACCTGAGGTATGGAAGATGGCAAATGTAGTTCCCATTTTTAAAAAAGGAGACAGAAAAGAGGCACTAAACTATAGACCTGTGTCATTGACGTGTATAGTATGCAAAATTATGGAGAAGATTATCAGGAGGAGAGTGGTGGAGCACATGGAACGGAACAAGAGTATAAATGACAACCAGCACGGATTCACAGAAGGCAAATCCTGTGTCACAAACCTTCTGGAGTTTTATGATAAAATAACAGAAGTAAGACACGAGAGAGAGGGGTGGGTTGATTGCATCTTCTTGGACTGCAAGAAGGCCTTTGACACAGTTCCTCACAAGAGATTAGTGCAGAAGCTAGAACATCAGGCGTATATAACTGGAAGGGCACTGCAATGGATCAGAGAATACCTGACAGGGAGGCAACAACGAGTCATGGTACGTAATGATGTATCACAGTGGGCACCTGTGACGAGCGGGGTCCCACAGGGGTCGGTCCTAGGACCAGTGCTATTTTTGGTATATGTGAACGACATGATGGAAGGGTTAGACTCAGAAGTGTCCCTGTTTGCAGATGATGTGAAGTTAATGAGGAGAATTAAATCTGATGAGGACCAGGCAGGACTTCAAAGAGACCTGGACAGACTGGACACCTGGTCCAGCAAATGGCTTCTCGAATTTAATCCTGCCAAATGCAAAGTCATGAAGATAGGGGAAGGGCACAGAAGACCACAGACAGAGTATAGGCTAGGTGGCCAAAGACTGCAAACCTCACTCAAGGAGAAAGATCTTGGGGTGAGTATAACACCGAGCATGTCTCCGGAAGCACACATCAATCAGATAACTGCTGCAGCATATGGGCGCCTGGCAAACCTGAGAACAGCATTCCGATACCTTAGTAAGGAATCATTCAAGACACTGTACACCGTGTATGTCAGGCCCATACTGGAGTATGCAGCACCTGTTTGGAACCCGCACTTGATAAAGCACGTCAAGAAACTAGAGAAAGTACAAAGGTTTGCGACAAGGTTAGTTCCAGAGCTAAGGGGAATGTCCTATGAAGAAAGATTAAGGGAAATCGGCCTGACGACACTGGAGGACAGGAGGGTCAGGGGAGACATGATAACGACATATAAAATACTGCGTGGAATAGACAAGGTGGACAAGGACAGGATGTTCCAGGGAGGGGACACAGAAACAAGAGGCCACAATTGGAAGTTGAAGACACAAATGAGTCAGAGAGATATTAGGAAGTATTTCTTCAGTCATAGAGTTGTAAGGCAGTGGAATAGCCTAGAAAATGACGTAGTGGAGGCAGGAACCATACACAGTTTTAAGACGAGGTTTGATAAAGCTCATGGAGCGGGGAGAGAGAGGGCCCAGTAGCAACCGGTGAAGAGGCGGGGCCAGGAGCTAAGACTCGACCCCTGCAACCACAAATAGGTGAGTACACAGCCTACTCGCTAGCACGGCTAAACAAATAGGAAAACCCCCGAAAGCCCCTGCATTCCCACACAAACCCCCCTCTCCCTCTCCTCCTCCTCCTCCTTCATCTCTTCCTCTTCCTCCACCTTCCTCACTCCTCCTCTTCCACCTCCTCCTCCTCCTCCCTTCCTTCCTTCCTCCTCTTCCTCCTCCTCTTCCTTCTTCTCTTCCACCTCCTCCTCCTCCTCCTCCTCTTTCTCTTCCTCCTTCTCTTCCTCCTCTTTCTCCTCCTCTTCCTTCCTCACTTCCTCCTCATTATCTTCCTTTTCCTCCTCCTCCTCCTCCTCCCTCTCCTTCCCTGGTGTAGAGTCTACTAGGTCTCACAAACACCACACATGCACCAGAGCATGTGAGAACATATTCTGTGCATGCACACACATGTACACGACCGAGACAGAACGCAAGAGGAAAGGAGGATACTGAAAGATCCCTCTGTCCCCACCCCCACTCCCAAACCCCAGCCCTACAGCAACCCCCTACGGGAACTCTACCCACACCACAACCCCTCAGAGGCCCCCGCCAAGGCTCCTGTTCTCCCAACCCCAATATCCTCCCAGGACCACAATTTTGGAACAGAAGTTGAAGGTTTGGTAAACGAATGCGGATGGAATAATGAACAAATATAAGGAGTGGCATAAAAGAATCAATGAGAAGTCCTCGGACATCTTAGCAGTCACAGAAACGAAACTCACTGAAACAATAACAGATGTAATCTTCCCACCAGAAGGAGCAGAGGGAAGAGGAGGGGTTGCACTGCTCGTAAAACACCGATGGAAATTTGAGGAATTGGGAGGCATGGACGAGATTGGAGAAAGAGGATACATAGTAGGTACACTTCAGTCTGGGGAGCACAAGGTAGTAGTTGCAGTGATGTATAATCCACCATAGAACTGCAGGACGCCAAGAGAGGAACATGAAGAGAGTAACAGAGCAATGGTGGGCACACTGGCTGAGGTGACAAGAAGAGCTCACTCGAGCAGAGCAAAGTACTGGTTATGGGCGATTTCAGTCACAGGGAAATCGATTGGGAAAACCTTGAACCACACGGGGGTCCCGAAACATGGAGAGCCAAGGTGATAGATGTGTTACTAGAGAACCTCATGCATCAACATGTTAAGGATACTGCCAGAGAGAGAGAGGGAAGGATGAACCAGCAAGACTGGACCTTGTGTTAACCCTGAGCAGTTCAGACACTGAGGACATCACGTGGTTCTGTGCTTTGAATACATAGAGTTGCAAGTGGAGAGGGTAACAGGAGTTGAATGGGAAAAGCCAGACTATAAACTGGGGGACTATACAGGTTTGAGGAACTTCCTGCAAGCGGTTCAGTGGGACAGAGAACTGGTAGGAAAGTCAGTACATGAAATGATGGAATACGTAACAACAAAATGTAAGGAGGCAGAGGAAAGGTTTGTTCCCAAGGGCAACAGAAATAATGAGAATACCAGAACAAGCCCCTGGTTTACCCGACGGTGTAAGGAGGCAAAAACCAAGTGCAATAAAGAATGGGAAAAGTACAGAAGGCGAAGAACACAGGAAAATAAGAAGATTAGTCGAAGAGCCAGGAACGAGTATGCACAGGTAAGGAGGGAGACTCGACAACAGTGTGAAAATAACATAGCATCGAAAATCAAATTTGACCCGAAACTGCTGTACGGCCACATCAGTAGGAAGACAACAGTCAAAGAACAGGTGATCAGGCTGTGGAAAGAAGGTGGGGAACTCACAAGTAATGGTCACGAGGTATACCAGGAGCTCATCATGAGATTTAAAGAAGTATTTACAGTAGAGACAGGAATGGCTCCGAGAAAAAAGCACAGAGGGGAACTCCAACAGGGAACATACCAACAGGTGCTGGATGACACAAACAACGGAGGAGGAAGTGCAGAAGCTGCTAAGTGACCTTGGTACCTCAAAGGCGAGGGGTCCAGATAGCATCTCCCCGTGGGTGTTCAGAGAAGGAACAGAAACGCTGTGCGTGCCACTAACCACAATCTTCAATACATCCCTTGAAACTGGGCAACTACCTGAGGTATGGAAGACGGCAAATGCAGTCCCCATTTTTAAGAAAGGCGATAGAAGCGAGGCACTAAACTACAGACCAGTGTCTCTGATGTGTATAGTATGCAAAGTCGTGGAGAAGATTATAAGGAGGAGAGTGGTGGAGCACCTGGAGAGAAACAAGATTATAAACAACAACCAGAACGGATTCATGGAAGGCAAGTCCTGTGTCACAAACCTTCTGGAGTTTTATGACAAGGTAACAGAAGTAAGAAACGAGAGAGAAGGGTGGGTTGATGCATTTTCCTCGACTGCAGGAAGGCCTTCGACAGAGTTCCTCACAGGAGATTAGTGCAGAAGCCCGAAGATCAGGCACGTATAACAGGAAGGGCACTGCAATGGATCAGAGAATATCTGACAGGAGCGGGGTCCCACAGGGGTCAGTCCTAGGACCAGTGATATTTTTGATATATGTGAATGACATGGATAGGGATAGACTCATGACAGGGATAGACTCTCATGTGTCTATGTTCGCAGATGATGTGAAGTTAATGAGAAGGATTAAATCGGATGTGGATCAGGCAGGACTACGAAGAGACCTGGATAGTTGTGATGAATGGTTTGAAAAACCGACAAGTTGAAGATTGAGACACTTATGCAGCATATGGGAATCTTTATTCAGGAAACGTTTCGCCACACAGTGGCTTCATCAGTCCAATACAAAGAGGAAGGCGTAAGGAGAGGAGGAGTATGAAGTAATCAGTCCCTCAACCTGGAGTCGATGTGTTCAGTCCATCAATCTTGTAGAATGTACAGCATAGGGCCGTAGACGTGGCTTATATACTGTAGTGAGGTGAGGTGAAGCAGGCGGAGGCGGGGTCATAGTGGTACCATCCACTATGACCACCTGCCAAAAGCAATGTCATGAAGATTGGGGAAGGGCAAAGAAGACTGCAGACAGAGTAGGTGGACAAAGGCTGCAAACCTCACTCAAGGAGAAAGATCTTGGGGTGACCATAAAACCGAGCACGTCTCCGGAGGCACACATCAACCAGATAACTCCTGCAGCATATGGGCGCCTGGCAAACCTGAGAATAGCGTTCTGATACCTTAGTAAGGAATCTTTCAAGACACTGTACACTGTGTACGTCAGGCCCATACTGGAGTATACAGCACCAGTCTGGAACCCACACCTGGTCAAGCACGTCAAGAAATTAGAGAAAGTACAAAGGTTTGCAACAAGGCTAGTTCCGGAGCTCAGGGGAATGTTCTATGAAGAAAGGTTTAAGGGAAATCGGACTGGCGACACTGAAGAACAGGAGGGTCAGGGGAGACGTGATAACAACATACAAAATAATGCGTGGAATAGACAAGGTGGACAGAGACAGGATGTTCCAGAGAGGGTACACAGAAACAAGGAGTCAAAATTGGAAGCTGAAGACTCAGACGAGTCACAGGGATGTTAGGAAGTACTTCTTCAGTCACAGAGTTGTCAGGAAGTGGAATAGCCTAGCAAGTTATGTAGTGGAAGAAGGAACCATACATAGCTTTAAGACGAGGTATGACAAAGCTCAGGAAGCAGAGAGAGAGAGGACCTAGTAGCGATCAGTGAAGAGGTGGGGCCAGGAGCTGAGTCTCAACCCCTGCAACCACAATTATGTGAGTACACGAACCCTTACCACCACTGCAAAGGTTGATCCTATCCATCCTCTACCACATATACTCCCTCCCCTTCCTCTCTCTTTCCATTTTTCATCTTCTTTCTCCTGCTCCTTCCCCTCTTTCTCCCTCCTTTCTCCCCTTGCATTTCCCTCACTTTCTTTCCCTCTCTATCCTTGTACCCCTCTAACCTTCCTGCATTGTCTCTCACCCCCTGCCACTGTCCCCCCTCCCACTCTATCCCTCCCTACAACACACACTCCCTCCGTACACACACTCCTGAAAATACATAAGCTTTTCTTTTTGTGGTAAAAAAAAAACAAAAAACAATGGGTTACCAAAGAGCAGGACAGAGGCCCAGGTGATTGGTGGATGAGTGGCACTGCTGATCAAAAACCAATGGGATTTTGATGAGCTGGAGAGAGGAGACAGAGGAGAAGCAAGAACTACATAATAAAAACACATCAGTCTGGAGGTCCAAAGGTAGTAATTGCAGTGATGTATAACCCACCACAGAACTTCAGGAGGCCATGGCAAGAGTATGATGAGAGTAACAAAGCGATGGTTGACACACCGGCTGAAGTGGCCAGAAGCGCTCATGCGAGCAGGGCAAAGCTGCTGATTGTGGGTGACTTCATTCAGAAGGAAATTGACTTGGGAGAACCTGGAGCCACATGGTGGCCCAGAAACGTGTAGGGTTAAAATGATGGAGGTGGTACTGGATAACCTCATGTACCAACATGTAAGGGACACTACCAGGGAGAGAGGAGAGGATGAACCAGCAAGACTGAACCTAGTATTCACCTTGAATAGTGCAGATATTGAGAACATCACATATGAAAGACCCCTTGGGGCAAGTGACCATGTGGTTCTGAGCTTCGAATACATAGATTTACAAGTGGAGAGGGAAGCAGGAAGGGCAGGGCGAATGAAGCGAAACTACAAGAGAGGGGACTACACAGGCATGAAGAATTTCCTGCACGGGGTTCAGTGGGACAGAGAACTGGCAGGGAAGTTAGTAAATGAGATGATGGAATATGTAAAGAAGTTGAGTAGTTTGTTCCCAAGGGTAACAGAAATAACAAGAAAGCCAGGATGAACCCTTGGCTCACTCAAAGGTGCAGGGAGGCAAAAACCAAGTGTGCTAGAGGATGGAAGAAATATAGAAGGCAAAGGACCCAGGAGAATAAGGAGAGCAGTCGTAGAGCCAGAAATGAATATGCACAGGTAAGAAGGGAAGCCCAACGACAGTATGAAAATGACATAGCAGTGAAAGCCAAATCTGATACGAAGCTATTGTACAGCCACATCAGGAGGAAAACAAGAGTCAAGGACCAGGTAATCAGGTTTAGGAAGGAAAGAGAGGAGACCGTAAGAAATGACTGCAAAGTATGTGAGGAGCTCAAAATGAGATTCAAAGAAGTGCTCACTGAGGAGACACAAAGGACTCCAGAAAGATGGAGAGGTGGGGTACACCGTCAAGTGTTGGACACAATACATACAACCAAGAAAGAAGCGAAGAGGCTGGTAAGCAAGCTAGATACCTCAAAGGACATGGGGTTGAATAACTTCTCTCCATGGGTCCTGGGAGAGGGAGCAGAGGCACTATGCATACCACTAACAACAATCTTCAACTCATCTATTGAAACAGGGCAACTACGTGAGGTATGGCAGACAGCAAATGTAGTCCCAATTTTTAAAAAAGGAGACAGATACTGAACATGGTCCAGAACATGGACCAGAAACATGGAACAGGAACATGGACTAGAAACATGGACCAGACACATGGACCAGGAACATGGACCAGGTACATGGGCCAGGAACATGGACCAATAACATGATCCAGAACATGGACCAGAAACATGGACCAGGAACATGGAATAGAAAGATGGACCAGGAACGTGGACTAGAAAGATGGACCAGGAACATTGACTAGAAAACTAGAAACATGGACCAGGAACATGACTTGAAATATGGATCAGGACCATGGACCAGGAACATGGACTAGTAACATGGACTAGAAACATGGACCAGAAACATGGACCAGAACATGGATCAAGAACATGGGCCACGAACACGGACTAGAAACATGGACCAGGAGCATGGACTAGAAACATGGACCCGAAACATAGACCAGAACATGAACCAGGAACATGGACTAGAAACATTGATCAGTAAGATGGACCAGGAACGTGGACTAGAAAGATGGACCAGGAACATTGACTAGAAAACTAGAAACATGGACCAGGAACATGACTTGAAACATGGATCAGGACCATGGACCAGGAACATGGACTAGTAACATGGACTAGAAACATGGACCAGAAACATGGACCAGAACATGGATCAAGAACATGGGCCACGAACACGGACTAGAAACATGGACCAGGAGCATGGACTATAAACATGGACCCGAAACATAGACCAGAACATGAACCAGGAACATGGACTAGAAACATTGATCAGTAAGATGGACCATGAACATGGACTAGAAACGTAGACCAGGAACATGGACCAGAAACATCGACTAGGAACATGGGCCAGAAACATGGACTAGAAACATGGACAAGTAACATGAACTAGAAACATGGACCAGGAACATGGACCAGGAACATGGACCAGGAACATGGACTAGGAACATGGATTGAAACATGGATCAGGAGCATGGACCAGGAACATGGACCAGAAACATCGACTAGGAACATGGACAGAAACATGAACTTGGAGCATGGACCAGGAACATGGAATAGGTACATTGATCAGGAACATAGACCAGAAACAGAAACCAGGAACGTGGACTTGATTCATGGACGAGAAACAGTCTAGGAACATAGACTAGAAACATGGACCAGGAGCATGGACTAGGAACATGGACTAGGAACATGGATTAAGAACATGGATTGAAACATGGACCAGGAACATGGACCAGGAATATGGACCAGGAACATGGACTAGGAACATGGATTGAAACATGGACCAGGAACATTGACTAGGAACATGGATCAGGAACATGGACTTGAAACAAGTGCCAGGAACATTGACTAGAAACATGGACCGGGAATATGGACCAGAAATATGGACCAGGAACATGGACCTGAAATATGGACCAGGAACATGGACTAGAAACGTGGATCAGGAACATGGACTTGAAACAAGGGCCAGGAACATGGACTAGAAACATGGACCAGGAACATGGACTAGGAACATGGACCTGAAACATGGACCAGGAACATTGACTAGGAACATGGATCAGGAACATGGACTTGAAACAAGGGCTAGGAACATGGACCTGAAACATGGACCAGGAACATGGACCTGAAACATGGACCAGGAACATTGACTAGGAACATGGATCAGGAGCACGGACTTGAAACAAGGACTAGGAACATGGACCTGAAACATGGACCAGGAACATGGACCTGAAACATGGACCTTGATCATGGACCTGAGACATGGACCAGGAACATGGACCTGAAACATGGACCAGGAACATGGAGAGTGAGAGTGATAAAATCAACAACGGGGAAGTTCCTCATTTGACAAGTGTCTAAAGGTTTATGTTTCTCACGGGCGTAACCATAATTTTTCTAGGGGTGAACCGGTAAGCCAGTGGAAGGCCTCGATCAGATGACCAAAACCACCGGCTGTGGGTCATCATGTGACTAAGACTGTGTTACAAAAAGGCGGTATCTGTAAAGTATAGACATCTGAGAATACCAGAAGGTCTCCCCCTGTAGCATTCAGCCTGTTTCTGGTTTTTGCAACAAGTTGTCCCTTAAAGTTATCCCTTAAAATTATGATAAATTTTAATAGTGATTTAGTATTGCAACTGATAAGATACTAACGAAATAAAAATTGAGAAATTTATTAACAAAGTTGTCTAGGTGGACAAAATCAAAGTAAATAATTTTTTTTTATAATTTAGGATATAAGCTCCTACACTTCTCTTGCAGTGCAAAGATAAATTGTACATATAGTAGTATAATTCAGAAGACACATTTCGTATCAGTATGACTCTTAAGTACCGTCTGGTACGTTGCTATCAAGTATGAAAATACTAGCATACACAAGTGTTTGTGAATGTGTATATGTGTGCTCAGAGTGCTCGTTATATCTCAGTAAGACTCGACTCGACTTAGACTTAAAAGTGACTGACTAAACGTCCTCCAATAATTTGTCTTCTTGACCAACAAGGCAATCCAAACAGCTTGCTTGAACAATAAATATGTTATAGTGTTTGCTTACGTGTCTTTCTAAACCATCTAGAAAAATAAACACAGTGGGCTTTATCAAGTCAAAAAACAGATCTACCTGGGTGATAGGTATGTGAGTATTTAAAGGATGGAGTCAGGTGGAGAATGCTGGGTAGGTTGGACCTGAACCTGCATGGAACAATCTTCCGAGTAGGGTGATAGAGTCTAGGACCTTGGGTAGCTTTAAAAAGAGAATGGAGAAGCATATGAGTAGACCTTCTGCAGTGTTCCTCCATTCTTATATTCTTATGTAGGATAATGATGAAGACCTTTCTTGGCAAGGGGTTCCGTTATATTATAGAAGTCATTGTTTTGGTTGAAGTTGTTGGATATGCAGATTCCAGGATTCTGTGGTATTGAGTGTTGTCTTCTCTGGCGATAAATCTTGCGTTTCTGTAGTTGTGTTGCGTAGTTTCTGTAGTTCTGTTGTGTGAATTTCGGTGTTGAACACAGACATTCCTTAAATCGTCAGATCTGCCTGTGTACTGGTGTTCTGAAATATGAGTTTAGAGGTCTCTCGATATTTCACCCACGTATAATTTCTGCAGTCATTACAAGGGATTATGTGTACCCCTGTAGAGGATTGATGCTTGTCCTGTCAATTACTGGTAATGTCCTTGATGGTGGTGGATGTAGAGGTAGCAACTTGGAAAAGATTGGAAAAGTATTGGAAAAGATTTTGGGAACATGTTTGGCAATGGAGTTGGTAGGGAGGACTATGTATCTCATCTCGGCAGTCTTCTCTGGGTGCATTAAAGAAGTTTATTGCCCGTCATCTGCGGTCTCTAATGATGTGAAGTGAATAGTGGAGTGTACAAAATACTTGTTCAATTACAAAGCAGAACTCAGAATCTGCAGCAGTGAGTTCCTTGAGGAAGTCTGCTTTCTAATTGAACAAGTATTTTCTAAACTTCACTATTCTCTTCACATCCTTAGAGATGAACATTGAAATTTTGAAGCCGGTCGACTGAGGTCTTCTTGAGTTATCGGCAAAATAAAACGAGAAACTGGACGATAAAAAAGAGAAAAGTAGGCAACCTCTTAAAATCCCTAATAAAAATTCTTGACATCCTGGTGACTTGTGTGCGTATGTTAAGAGTCCAATTTTGTCCTCATGTACCAGAAAATGTACTCGCCTATTTGTGGTTGCAAAGGTCGATCCATAGCTCCTGGCCCCGCCTCTTCACTGACTGCTAAAGGTCTTCTCTCTCTCCCTGCTCCATGAGCTTTATTAAACCTCGTCTTAAAACTATGTATGGTTCCTGCCTCCACTGCATCACTCGCCAGACTATTCCATTTCCTGACAACTCTATGACTAAAGAAATACTTCCTAATATCCCTTTGATTCATCTGAGTCTTTAACTTGCAATTGTGATCCCTTGTTTCTGTGTCCCCTCTCTGGAACATCCTGTCTCTGTCCATCTTGTCAATTGCTTGCAGTATTTTGTATGTCGTTACCTTGTCTTCCCTAACCCTCCTGTCTTCCAGTGTCGTCAGGCCGATTTCCCATAACCTTTCATCATAGGACATCCCCTTAACTCTGGAACTAGTCTTCTTGCAAACCTTTGCACTTTTCTAATTTCTTCACGTGCTTGACCAGGTGTGGGTTTCAAACTGGTCTGCATACTCCAATATGGGCCTAACGTACACGGTGTGCAAATTCTTGAACGATTCCTTACTGAGGAATGGGTACGCTATTCTCAGGTTTGCCAGACACCCTTATGCTGCAGCAGTTATCTGGTTGATGTGAGCCTCAGGAGATGTGTTCGGTATTATACTCGCCCCAAAATCATTTTCCTTGAGTGAGGTTTGCAGTCTTTGTCCACCTAGCCTATACTCTGTCTGTGGTCTTCATTGCCCTTCCCCGATTTTCATGGCTTTGTATTTGGCGGGGTTAAATTCGAGTAGCCAGTTGCTGGACCACGTGTCCAGCCTGTCCAGGTCTCTTTGAAGTCCTGCCTGATCCTCATCTGATTTAATTCTCCTCATTAACTTCATATCATCTGCAAACAGGGACACTTTTGAGTCTATCCTTTACATCATGTCATTCATATATACCAAAAATAGCACTGGTCCCAGGACTGACCCCTGTGGGACCCCGCTCGTCACAGGCGCTCACTGTGATACCTCATCATGTACCGTGACTTGTTGTTGCCTCTCTGTCAGGTATTCTCTGATCCATTGCAGTGCCCTTTCTGTTATACGTGCCTGATCCTCGGGCTTCTGCACTAATCTCCTGTGAGAAACTGTGTCGAAGGCCTTCTTGCAGTCCAGGAAGATGCAATCAACCCAGCCCTGTTCATTTTCAAATATTATTGTGTGCATTTTTTAATATGGTGTTGTGTTGGGTACGTCTTACTTCTGTTTGTCATAAAACTCCAGGTGTGTGGTGTGTACTCACCTAATTGGACTCACCTAATTGTGGTTGCAGGGGTCGAAACTCTGCTCCTGGCTCCGCCTCTTCACTGACCGCTACTGGGTCCTCCCTCTCCCTGCTCCATGAGCTTTATCATACCTCGTCTTAAAACTATGTATAGTTCCTGCCTCCCCTACATCGCTTGCCAGACTATTTCACTTCCAAACAACTCTGTGGCTGAAGAAATACTTCCTAACATCCCTTTGACTCATCTGAGTCTTCAGCATACATTTGTGACCCTTTGTTTCTCTGTCCCATCTCTGGAACTTCCTGTCTCTGTCCACCTTGTCTATTCCACACAGTATGTTGTATGTCGTTATCATGTCTCCCCTGACCCTCCCGCCTGCATGTTGTCTGTGAAGGCACTCACCCCGAAAGATTTTCATTTGGTCTTACCAAGGCTGGCTCCTCCTCAGGAAAATTAATGAATAGAAAAAAGAACAATAACCTTGTAATATAAACACTTTATTGTTAGAATTAAAAAATTTAAAAAACATTTAAATATGAACTTTAATCCTACTTGAAAGAAAAATGAAAAATGAAATATAAAAATAATATCTGAATTCAACACTACTATGTAAGTTAGACGGGGGTGCTGGTTGAGTTGTTGACACCGCGTATTGTAAAAGGGAGCCGTTGCGAGAGTGGGGGGGAGGTCACAGCTGTTGATGACAACCCAACGATTAGTTTTCACAGAGTCTCTACCCTTTGAAAAATCCATCAAGATGATGGGAACGCAGGTCTTTCACCAACTGCAAAGATGGGGGTATTTGCCGGGGGTTGGCTACACTTATCGGTACTTAGAAAAAAAAGTGACTCCCAGATCTCATGTAAAGTTCTCTCCTTCAAACCGTTTTTCCTTGGTTGCCAATGACCCAAGCTGACATTCCAGCTAGAAAGGACAAAAGTTACACATGCTTTAAAAAATCACTCCCATGATAAGAAAAACATTTAAAAGACGGTGAAAATTGAAATGCAAAGCCTGGGAACCCAAGGGAGAAAAACTATGTTCTTAGAATTGGTTAAAGTAAGCTTTTAACAAAAATATCCAATAAAAACAGGAGCAGAGGGTTTTAAAATTACATTTTTGCTGGAGCTTGTGTCAATGATTACCATTTGGGCGGAGCCCACCGTCACCTTTCCGGGTGGCAAAAAGGGGGAGGAAACGGAGCTAGACTGACCCAACCTTAACAAGCAACAGGGGAATCAAACTATCTCACCATAAAACTCGCCCTTACTCCATCTGTTGAAATTTTTACCTCACACCCCCCAACCAAGCTTATAGTCAAGAGTAAAGAAAATAATGAGGAAAACACTTCACGTTTAAGTCGCATAAGGGACCAAATCTTTTACTGATGTCACGACTTAACCAGTCTGAGAAATAATTGGGTGAACCCTGTATACACAAAATAAACTTAAAGTTGGATCCAATGTCCCCCTAAGAGGCACTGTTGGTTCCCCTTAAAAGTTTGTAGGGAAACAAAGATTTTTTGATCCTTCTAAAATGAATTCTTTTTTTCCCCTATATAAAATTTAAGTTTGGAGATACCCCACACAAGGGACAAACATTCCTTTTCTATGGTTGAGTATCTCGTTTCTGCGGGAAGGAGTTTCCGGCTTAGGAAGCATACGGGAAAGGCTGTACCATCATGATACTGTAGTAACACTGCACCCAGGCCCCTATTGGAGGCATTAGTTCTTAAACAAAGTGGCTTACTAATATCTGAAATCTTAAGCATAGGGTCTTTCGAGAAGATGTTCTTAATCTCATTAAACTTTTCTTGAGCTATGTCGGAAAGTTCAAGAGGTTCATTCACAGACTTCTTAAGGTAGCCGGATAAGATGCCTGTAAGATCAGCAATGTTGGGGATAAACCGTGCATAAAAATTTACAGAACCAAGAAAGCTACGCATGAACTTCTTGGTTTTTGGGAATTTAAACTCTAATAAAGCTTTGATCTTACTGGGGAGAGGCTGCGAAGAGTTATTAGAAAGAATCAATCCGAGTTATCTAATTTTGTTATACCCAAGGAAGCATTTCTTTGGCTTGGCAGTGAGGCCATGTAACCTACGTAAAACGGATGTTAATGTTTGGATATGCTTGCCTCACATGGATGTCATTACGTAAATGTTATCAAAATAAACTGAAACATTTGGCATATTACCCAAGACCTTTCTCATCAGTCTCATGTAGGTAGCACAGGCAGTTACCAAACCGAAGGGAATAGTTCTATATTGCATCAGTCCTTGGTGTGTAGGAAAAGTGGTGTACTGCTTAAAAGAAGGATCTAACATTACTTGATGATATGCTTGTGCAATATCAATCTCTGAAAAGGAAGAAGAGTCATAAAATTTGTGTAGATTGCTATCTATTAAGGGCATAGGCTCAGCATCCCACCGAGTTATAGCATTAAGGCCTCTGAAGTCAATAGCAAGTCTATATGAATTATCCTCCTTCTTAACCATGACTACTGGTGAACAATATGAAGATACTGAAGGTTCAATAATCTTTAGCTTTAATAATTTGTCTACCTCTCGGTCAAATGCATCCCTAAGGTGAACTGGAACGGAGTATAATTTCCGTTTGATAGAATTGTCCATCTTATGTCCATCTTATGGTGCTGAAAGGTCAACCTCAGAAGGAAGAATGGCACCTTTTACATTACCTATTAGTACGGAGCAAGAAGTGATGGGAGCTAGTACGGCTTCACACCAACCTGTGAACCATTTAGACCTAATGTAACAACGGATGGTAGGAAAAGTGTCTGTACAGCCCAAGTAGTCTGAAAGGATAGCAGAGGAATGAGTTTATTTAAGGTTAGGGAACAGCTTATCAGAAATGACTATACATGTGCATCCAGTGTCTCGTAAAATGGTAGATACATTAAGTTCATTAACTGATCCTGAACAGAAGGGTGCTTGGTCATTACAGTCTTTAAAACATCTTCCAACTTTTTGCACTTTCTTAGAAGGACAATCAAGACGTTTATGTCCCTTAACACCACATAAACGACAAACAGGAATAAAAGACGTCCGTTTACTTTCTACTAGAGGCTTTGATTTCTTAAGATCTGGTGAACCCTTGCCCTTAGGGTTCGATCCCTTTATGTCTTTATAGGAATTGTGAGCCTCAGCATACAAGTCAGCGGCGTCAGCAACTTCCTCAGCTTTAATCAGGTTACGTTCTCTGATGAATGTTCTTGTCTGGTGGGGAAGAGCTGTCAGGAACTGGTCAGCAACCATGAAGTCTCGAAGAGATTCATAACTGTGATCAATGCCTGAACTATCTATCCAAAAGTCGAACAAACGAAAGAGTGTTACCTGTAACTGCTGAAAGTTTTGGCCATGCTGTAAGGTGGCAAACCTGAAATCTTTCCTATGAAAATTTGTGGTTTTTTGGTATGCTTTAAGGATTGTCTTCTTAAGTAGGTTATAATTACATATGACATCCTGCGACAAAGTTGCATAGATATTAAAAGCTGTACTGGAAAATAACATACCTAACCTGGTAGCCCAGGTGTCAGCAGGCCATTCACAGAGGGTAGCGGTATTTTTAAACCTAATTATGTATGAAGTTATGTCTTCACCCTCTGTGAAGGGAGGTAAATTAGGTGTGGCACTATGTGCACAAGCTGTATGATGTTCATTTACTCCTCCCTCTAATTGTTGTTGTGTAAAAGTTAACTTTTTATTTTCTAATTCAAGGCATGCTTTCTCTACCTCATGATCTTTCTGTCTCTCTCGCAATTCATTCTGTGTAGCTCTTTCCTCAAGTTCTCTTAATTTAACTTGTTCCTCACATACTTTAGCTCTCTCCTCACGATCAAGTCTATCACGCTCCTTTTTTTCCTCTCTCTTTCTAACAGTTTTTATTGATTTTCTCTTTCAATTCTCTCTCTCTCTCCTTTTTCTCCTCTCTCTCAAGGTTCTCTTTCTCCTTTCTCTCCTCTCAAGGTTCTCTTTCTCCTCTCTCTCCTCTCTCTTAAGGTTCTCTTTCTCCTTTCTCTCCTCTCTCTCAAGGTTCTCTTTCTCCTTTCTCTCCTCTCTCTCAAGGTTCTTTCTCCTTTCTCTCCTCTCTCTCAAGGTTCTTTCTCCTTTCTCTTTCCTGGATCTTGGAGCTAATGAAAGCTTCTAAATTTTTCCCCGTTATTCCTAACTTACTCCCAGTGTTCATCCAAAACTGGTATTCCTCCATACTTGCAAGAATAACTTAAACTACCAGGTTAAAATGAAATGGGTATATCAAAGAAAACAGAGAGTTCAATTCCTGCTCTGCTCAAACTGTAAATAAATTTGAGGGTTCGATCCCTGCTTCGCTTAAACAGTATGTGTGAATGAAAACGGAGGGTTGTATGCCGGCTCCAACCAAACAGTAAGTAGAATGGGGTCCCTTGACCATCCAATCTTCTCACTAACAAATGAAGATTGTCATGCAACAGTTCCCTTGATATAACAGATAGAGCTCAATGAAACAACTTGTCACTGGAAAATCTCGGGTCCCTAGAGTCTATTCCTCCAAATCGTTTCACGCTCACATAAACAAAGATGACAGAATTAACTAGTATATCCTGCCTTGACTTGACTTACAATAAAGTGAGACTATAACAATCACCAAATCTTTTAAATACCTGTACTGTAGTCCTACCATAGAGAATGATTACTCATGGCTGGTGGTAACCGTCTGTGGTATGCGGCGTTGAAGTTCCAATGGTAGATTTGAGGTGGAGTTGAATCTTTATTCAGTCGAGTGATCCTGGCAAGGTCGCCACTTGTGAAGGCTTACCCAGCCCAAGGCTGGCTCCTCCTTAGGAAAATTAATGAATGAAAAAAGAACAATAACCTTGTAATATAAAAACCTTTATTGTTAGAATTGAAAATATAAAACATTTAAATATGAACTTTAATCCTACTTGAAAGAAAAATAAAAAATGAAATATAAAAATAATATCTGAATTCAACACTATGTACAGTTAGACTGGGGTGTCTGGTTGATGTTGTTGACACCGCGTATTGTAGAAATGGTAGCCGTTGCTGATGATGTGGGGGGGGGGTCACAGCTGTTGAGTGACAACCCAACGATTAGTTTGTCACAGTGTCCCTAGCCTTGAATAATCCATCAAGATGATAGGAACGCAGGTCTTTCACCACTGCAAAGATGAGGGGTAGTTGCCTGGGGTTGGCTACACTTATCAGGTACTTAGATAAAAAGTGACGTCCCAGATCTCATGTGAAGTTCGTCTCCTTCAACACTATTTCTTTGGTTGCCAGATGACCCAAGCTGACATTCCAAGCTAGAAAGAGACAAAAGTTACACACTGCTTAACAAATCACTCTCCATGATAAGTAAAGCATTTAAAAGACTGCTGAAGACTGAAATATAAAGCCTGGGAACCAAGGCAGAATGAACTACATTCTTAGAATTGGTTAAAAGTGAAGGTTTTAACCAATATATCCATTAAAACAGGAGCAGAAGCTTTTACTTACAGTTGTGCTGGGAGCTGTGCATCAAGTGATTACCATTTAGTCGGAGCCCCACACGCCACCTTTCTGGGTGGAGAAAAAGGGGGGGGGGGAGATAGCGGAAGCTAGACTGACCCTACCTTAACAAGCAGACGGGCAATCAAACTATCGTCACCATATACTCGCTCGCTACTACTATCTGTTGAACTTTTCCCTCACATTGTCAGACCGATTTTCCTTAACCTTTCTTCATAGGACATTCCCGTTAGCTCTGGAACTAGACTTGCTGTAATCCTTTGCACTTTCTCTAATTTCTTGACGTGTTTGACCAGGTGTGGGTTCCAAACTGGTGCTGCATACTCCAGTATGGGCCTGATGTACACAGTGTATAAAGTCTTGAACGATTCCTTACTGAGGTACCAGAATGCTATTCTCATTCTAGTCGCCGTTTGGTGTACTAGTACTGCTCGTTGTACTAGTACACCAAACAGGGACTAGAATGAAATTAGCCTAGAGTCATCCACACCATTGTGTGTCCTTGGGTAACGAGTGTAACTTCCAGTTCCGCTGGATGCGCTACTCTTAAGGATCGTATGGTCCAGTGGATTAGGGCGTCATGTGTTTTTGCCCACCATGAGGCAGGCTAAAGCAGCATGGGTTCGAGTCCATGGCTAGTGCAGTGTTGTTATTGATCAATACCTCTCGTTCGGGGTCAAAATAATATATATATATATATAATTATATATATAATAATATAATATATATATAATATATAAATAATATATACAAAAACAACCGTGGGGGAGTTAATGATGGTCAGGGTTTTGTTTGAAATCACACATCAGGGCTTGCAGTGTTACAAAAAAGAGGAGGCCCAAAGGGAATACGATGAGGGGAAAGCGCCCTTGCTTTTACATGTTGTTTGTGGTTTTTTATGTGTGTATATGAGTGTGTGTTATAAAAACTCACAGTCGTGAGTAGTCTTAATTTTGATATTATTAAGCAGATATAATTAAAATTTTTTAAAAATGGGGGCTGGAACGGCTGTTTTTAAACCAAAGCCTTAAAAATACCGATGTCGTATTTTTGGCACATCCCTAAAGTGAAATTTTTGGGGAGGTACTTAATGTCGGATAGGCGGGTATGGGCCTTTTTGTACGGTCCATCAAAAAACTGATGGGACACTAATATTAATGTGTGCTTAAAAATATCAACATTATCAATCAAAATCAGTTTGTGAGTACTCATATAGTCCCCAACACACACACCACACACACACACACACAACACAACACACACACACACACACACCACACACAGTAAAAGGACCAGTAATCAGGCTAAGGAAGGAAGGAGGAGAGACAACAAAAAATGACCGTGAAGTATGCAGGAACTCAACAAGAGTTTTCAAAGAAGTGTTCCAGGAACAAAGGGGGGCCCAAAAGCGGGGGGGTGGTGACACAGTACACAAAACCCGGGGGAAGAAGTGAAGAGGCTTTGAGTGAGCTAGATCCCCTAAAGGGCAAGGGGGCCAGATAACATCTCCCCATGGCCTGAGGAGGGACAGAGGCGCTAGTGTACCCCTAACAACAAATCAAAACATCTATGAAACGGGAGATTGCCCCGAGGCATGGGAAACAGCAAATGTGTCCCAAACTTTTTAAAAAAAAAAAACAGACTGAACCAAAAATACAGACCAGTGTCACTGACTGTATATATGCAAAATCATGGAGAAGATAATCATAGAAGAGTGGGGGGAACACCTAAAAAAGGGAAAGATCTCATTTAACGCAGCAACTTTTCAGGGGCAGGAAATCCCGGTCACAAACCCATGGAGTTCTATGACAGGTGAACAGTACGACGAGAGAGGGGTGGGTGGATTTCTATTCTTGGACTGCAACAACGCGTTTGACACAGTTCCACCAAGAATTTTGTGCAAAAACTGGGGACCAAGCAGGGATAACAGGGAAGGCACTACAATGGGGTCAGGGAATCTTTTAGGAAGACACACGAGTCTTGGGGAGTGGCGAGGGGGCAGAGTGGGCACCTGTGACCGCGGGGGGCCCAAAAGGGGTCAGTCCTAGGACCATCGTTTCTGGTATTGTGAACGACAGACGGAAGGAATAGACTCCCCGGTGCCCTGTCGCAGATGACGGAAGTTGATGAGAAAAATTTACTCGACGAAGACCGGCAGAACTAAAAGGGATTGGAAAAGGCTGCGACCTGGTCCAGCAATTGGCTCCTGGGGTTCAATCCCCCCAATGCAAAATCATAAAGATTGGGGAAGGGCAAAGAAGACCGCAGACGGATCAGTCAGGGGTCAGAGACTACAACCCATCAAAGGGAAAAAAATCTTGGGGGGGGATAACCCGGCACATTCCTGAAGCGCACATCAACCAAAAAACTCTGCAGGATATGGGCGCCTAGCAAACCTCAAAAAGCATTCCCACATTAAAAAGGGAAACGTTCAGGAAACCCTATACACCGTGTAGTTGGCCCATGTTTAGTATGCGGCACCAGTTTGGAACCCACCCTAGCCAAGCCTAAAAAAATAGAAAAGTGCAAAATTTTTTTTAAACAAGATGTCCCAACTAAGGGGTAGCCCTACGAGGGAGGTTAAAGGAAATCAACCTGAAAACGGGGACAGGAGAGATAGGGGAATGATAACGACATAAAAATACTGAGGGGAAAATTTACAAGGTGGAAAAAGGGACGGGATTTTCCGAGATGGGACACATAAAAAGGGGGACACAGTTGGAAGTTGAAGACAAGATAAAATCCAGGGATGTTGGGAAGTACTTTTCAGCCACAGAGTATCGGGAAGTGGAATATTTGGGAACGATGTAGTTGAGGCAGGATTCATAGTTTTTAACGAAGTATGTAAAGCTCACGGTTCAGGAGAGTGACCTGTAGCGCCCAGTGAAGAGGGGGGGCCCGGGAGCTGGGTTTCGACCCCTGAAACCCCTCAACTAGGTGAGTACAATAGATGAGTGCACACACACGCCACAACACACAAACACACACACACACACACAACCACACACACACACACACACACACACACACACACACAGTTTGGGGAGGTTTTGGTAAAAAAAAGGGGAGGAGCGAAGCTGAAATGCGGAAGTGGGAGTACGGTTGCAGCAAAGTAGGATACAGGGCTTAGAAGAGAAACTGCAAAGCCTGAAACAGATTGAGAGACAAATGCAATTTCGAGGTGACATCGGGAAATTAAAGTAGCGCAGAAAAAGGGGGTGGTAAGCAACAACGGAGACACCCCGCACGAAGGCCTATCAGACCACGTGGGGCCAGGGAAAAGCATGAGCACACTGAGATCAAACGACAGGCCCGAGACAATAAGGGAAAATTTTCAAAGTCAGGGGGGAAAAAGGGGATGGTAAGCAAAAACGGGACAGCCGTACCGAAGGCCTTCGCCCCACGGGGGGCCAGGGAAAAGACGATGAACATAAGAAAAGCGACAGGTCCAAAGACAATGAAGGTTTGTTTTATAGAGATTCTAACAGCCAACTGCAGTAGCAAGGGACAGTGGTCAGGAAAGCAGTTCACGGAAAAATAGAAGTTTCGATATACGGGGGATGAAGGCGAACTGTAAAGGGAAAGGGAAAATAAAATGCCCAGGGAAGCAGATGGGATCATGGGAGGGGGGAAAGGGCGAGGTCAGTTTTTTGTGTGGGGCCCAAAGAAGCCGGGGGGGCCCAACTTTGAAGAATAAAAGGAGGAAAAAAAAGATTGAAGGCATCATGAAAAAATAGGGGGGGCAATAACCAGGGCAAATTTTTCAAGATTGGGGGGGTTTGCGAGGGGGAAGGATACGCCTGTCAGAGTAATTTCGGGGAAAAATCGTTCGAACCGGGATTCGAAAGAGAAAGCAAGACTGGGGGACAAAGAGGGGTCCCAGAGAGTTCCCTGCCCGCGACGAACAAAGAAAAAAGGGACTAAAAGAAAAGGGGGTACGAGACGAAAGGAGGAACGAGAAGCAATAAAAATGAGCGGACCCAGACACAGGAGGAAGGGGCAAACAACCCCCAGAATTCCCCCAAAAAGATCCCCCCGCGAATCCCAACGCAACTGAGCAACCAACTAAAAAAACCCCACTCACTTTTCCCCTTGCCATCCCCCCCATTCACAAACCCACCCAACACTGCCCCTTATGGCATTCTGACCCCACCCCCACAACCAAACCCCCCCACCCCACAGCCCCAAATAGGCCCCCACCAAGGCTCCCCCCCCCCCCAACCCCCATATACTTGCATGACCACAATATAAAAAGAAACAAAAGGTTTGGTACAAAAACCGGGGAATAACGAATAAACATGAGGAGTGGAATGAAAGAATCAGTGAAAAATCCCCCGACATCATGCTCACGAAACAAAACTCGCTGAACAATAACAGACACAATTTCCCAACAGGGTATCAGATCTGAGGGAAAATAAAGGAGTAGAGGGGGAGGGGGGTTGCATGCTCATAAAAAACCCAAAGGGGTTTGGGGGGAAATGGAAGGCATGGAAAATTGGGGGAAAGAGACACTTGTAGGTACAATTCATCCCGGGAACATAAAGTAGTATTGGATGATGTATAACCCCCCACAGAACTGCAGGAGGCCAAGAGAGGAGTAAAGGGGAAAAAAACGGGTTGGTGGCCACTGCTGAGGTGGCAAAAGAGCTCACTCGAGCAGAGCAAAGTTTTTGGTAAAAGGGGTTTCAACCCCAGGGAGATAAAAAGGGAAAAACCCGGAGCCACATGGGGGGGCCCGAAAAAATGGAGGCCAAAAATGAGGATGTGGTACTTGAAAACCTCATGCATCAACATGTCAGGGACACAACCCGAGAGAGGGGGAGGATGAGCCAGCAAGACTGGGTCTTTTGTTTACCCCGAGCAGTTAACATTTAGGGCATCATTTCGAGAGGCCCCTTGGGGCTGCGATCTGTGGTCTGATTTACTATATAGTAGAGTTAAAGTGGGGAAAAAGGGAAAAGGGAAGAAGGGGGGCGGCAACTATAAAAGGGGGGGGAAAACACAGGGATGAGAAACTTCCTGCAGGAGGTTCGTGGGGCAGAAAATGGTAGGAAAATCATAAAAGGATGAGGAATATTGGCAACAAAGGCAAAGGGGGCAGAGGAAAATTTTTTTCCCGGGAAACAGAAATAATGGAAACCAAAAAAGTCCTTGTTTTCCCCAAGGGTAGGGAGGCAAAAACTAAGTGCAACAGAGAATGGAAAAAGGGACAGGAGGCATAGGCCCGGAAAAAAAGGAGATTATAGAAGGCCAGAAAAAAGTTGGCAGATAAGGAGGGAGGCCGTACAGTATGAAAACGCAAACATCGAAAAACAATCTGACCGAACTGCTTATAGCCAATTAGGAGGAAGACAACAGTCAAGGACCGGGATAAGGGTGAGGAAAGAAGGGGGGGAGAACTCCAAAAAACATCAGAGGTTTGAGGAGTCAAACAGATTTAAAGGGAATATTTACGTGAGACGGGAAAGGGCTCTGGGGGGACAGACCAATGGGGGGCACCAACAAAAGGGTACACCAACAAGTGTTGGACGAAACATCAGATGAGGGGGAGGTAAGAAATGCTAAGGGAATCGATACCTCAAAGGCAAGGGACCCGGGCAACATCCTAGTGGGTTTAGAGAGGGAGCAGATATGTTGGGACCACTTACCACAATCTTCAACACATCCCCGGAAACTGGGCAACTACCGGGTATGGAAAACGGGAAATGAGTTCCCATTTTTAAAAAAGAGACAGAAAAAAAAGGCATAAATATAGACCCGGCTTGCGTGTATAGTATGCAAAAAATTTTGGAGAAGATTATCAGGAGGAGAGTGGTGGACACCGGAAAGGAAAAAGGAGTAAAATGCCAACCCCGGATTCCGGGGGGCAAAAACCCGTGTACAAACCTTCTGGAGTTTTTGTAAAAAACAGAAAATAAAAAAAGGAGGAGGGGTGGGTTGATTGATTTCTTGGGCTGCAAGAAAGGCCTTGACAAAATTCCTCACAGAATTAGTGCAGAAGCTAGGCTCAGGCGCATATAAAGGAAGGCACTGCAATGGATCGAGAATACTGACAGGGAGGCAACAACGAGTCGTGGGAGTAATGTGTATCACGTGGGACCCGGACGAGCCCGGGGGCCCACAGGGGTCGGTCCTAGGGGCGTGTATTTTTGGTATAAAGTGAACGACTGACGGAAGGGTTGATCAGATTTTCCCGTTTGCAGATGATGGGAAATTTAAAGAGGGAAATTTTAAATCTGATGAGGACCAGGGGACTTCAAAGAGACCCGGACAGACTGGACACCTGGGCCAGCAAATGGCTTCTCGAATTTAATCCCGCCAAATGCAAAGTCATGAAGATAGGGGAAGGGCACAGAAGACCACAGACAGAGTATAGGCTAGGTGGCCAAAGACTGCAAACCTCACTCAAGGAGAAAGATCTTGGGGTGAGTTAAACACCGAGCATGTCTCCGGAAGCACACATCAATCAGATAACTGCTGCAGCATATGGGCGCCTGGCAAACCTGAGAACAGCATTCCGATACCTTAGTAAGGAATCATTCAAGACACTGTACACCGTGTATGTCAGGCCCATACTGGAGTATGCAGCACCTGTTTGGAACCCGCACTTGATAAAGCACGTCAAGAAACTAGAGAAAGTACAAAGGTTTGCGACAAGGTTAGTTCCAGAGCTAAGGGGAATGTCCTATGAAGAAAGATTAAGGGAAATCGCCTGACGACACTGGAGGACAGGAGGGTCAGGGAGACATGATAACGACGTATAAAAATACTGCGTGGAATAGACAAGGTGGACAAGGACAGGATGTTCCAGGGAGGGGACACAGAAACAAGAGGCCACAATTGGAAGTTGAAGACACAAATGAGTCAGAGAGATAGTAGGAAGTATTTCTTCAGTCATAGAGTTGTAAGGCAGTGGAATAGCCTAGAAAATGACGTAGTGGAGGCAGGAACCATACACAGTTTTAAGACGAGGTTTGATAAAGCTCATGGAGCGGGGAGAGAGAGGGCCTAGTAGCAACCGGTGAAGAGGCGGGGCCAGGAGCTAGGACTCGACCCCTGCAACCACAAATAGGTGAGTACACACGTTCGTTCACACTCTACAAGTGCCTTTGACAACCATTAACTAACAATAGGCCAAGTAATAAGTAACAACATTATCTTAAATTCCTTAATATTTAACCTTACTGCGTTATTTAATACCCATTGTCCAATAAACATTCAATATATTTTTAAAAATGAGAAGATATTTGATAATTATGGTGAGTGAGTGAGAATGATAATGCATGATCACCAACCGGAAACAGTTATCCTCAGTACTTGTTTCATAATACTCTTGTTGAAAGAGAGTAGTATGAAGGCTCCGCCTAGCAACCTTAGTGTTATAATGGCCAGGGTGAGTTGGGTTTGTGTTAGACGCTGCCTACGTCACCTTCCCATCTATCATTATCATTTTCCTATCCAAAAATTACCTCGGCTAAATTTAACATGCTTAAATTAAAGAGAGTTAGATAATTCTAGTTTTCCCTGGTTTATGACTGAGGTTTAAACGTTAGAAGCAAGGGAAACATTAGTAGACAAGAACAGGAGAGAAACAAGGGTAACGCTGTGTGGGACGCCGCCATCTGTTTTGAGTGTGTTGGGAGGCAGGAATGAGGCCAGGCACAGTGTGCTCAGTGATCTCAGTGTAGTAGGTTGCTGGTGCTCCTCTAGTCTCACTTCTGCAAGATGCCCGCACTCCTACTTCAGTTTTTACGACAAGGAGCTCTGTTGTAAGTGTTTATTTTCTAATATTATTGTGTGTTTTTTTAATATGGTGTTGTGTTGGATACGTCTTTACTAAACCTATATACTATGACATCAGAAATGTTTACATCAAGACTTGTCATTACCACTGTCACTTGTCATTACCACTGTCACTTGTCATTACCACTGTCACTTGTCATTACCACTGTCACTTGTCATTACCACTGTCACTTGTCCAGTTATCAAAACTTTGCGGCCCAGTCAGTGGACTTATTATATACGTCTGTTATCCTTTGACTACGTCGCCCACAGGATGCATAATACAGATGTTAAATTTAAGAGGATTAACAGTTCAAGGAAAGTTGTAGATAGCTTAACTGACTCTCTTTTACAAGCGTTTTATGACCATTACGGAATTAGCGCTTTACCAGTAATATAATAATTCACTATGTTAAGTGTGTACATGTGTGTTTCCTTAGTAAGTTTATTTACAGGTATACATAAGTACAACAACACAAGTTTAGGTGACTACAATTATCATATATAGCAAAATATATGCATACATAATCTCTCGGTCCACAGTAGGATTCGAACCTGCAAAGTGGGAATCAGAGTGCACAGTATTTTATCCACTTTGCGGATAAAGTTGTATCCAGTCGGTACTCACCTAGTTGAGGTTGCAGGGGTCGAGTTCTAGCTCCTGGCCCCGCCTCTTCACTGGTCGCTACTGGGTCACTCCCTGAACCGTGAGCTTTATCATACCTCTGCTTAAAGCTATGTATGGATCCTGCCTCCACTACATCGCTTCCCAAACTATTCCACTTCCTGACTACTCTGTGGCTGAAGAAATGCTTCCTAACATCCTTGTGAGTCATCTGTGTCTTCAACTTCCAACCTAACCTTATTATAACAAGCGCAATTTAATTTAGCATAATCCAGCTAAATATGTTTTAGATAATTTCACAAATTATAATACCTAACACAATGAAA
>NC_069479.1:2956361-3012025 GCF_026875155.1 Cherax quadricarinatus
CCCGGGAAAACACCAAAAAAAGGGAATTCACCCAAAAGGGGGGGTTTTTAAAGGTCCCCCCTTGGTTTCCATAATCCCCACACTTTGCTGCCCGCTAAAGCTGGGGTGTGCTCAATCAACCCTGTAACTGCTGCCTCTGCCCGACTGTGCTTCTCTTTGGGAAGTCAGCGCAAGATAGAAAGCGCGACATCCTCCACCGGAGGGCCAAGAAAGAAGAAAGATGATTATCATCACCCCCCACCCGGGGGGCCACTGCCGGGTCACCATCTGGAGAAGACCTGGGCCAGAAGGACCTGTGAATCAACATGAATGAAAATGAACACCAACACACGACACTCCACACAGGAGAGCACAGCGCTAGCATGATCGACACCATGCATTGCCCTTCTAGGGCATGGTTGGTGCCAGAGCCCGAGTTTGTAGCTCACAAGATGAAGGGGGGTACTTGTGCCTCCTCCCATGGGAGACTTAGGTCTCAGACACTCCCAAGACAGGGAGCCAGTGCCGGGCCACCACTTGGAAGGGCCCGGGCCGGGAGAATACCGGCGAATCTTTAACAACAACAACATCCCAGGTATATTATGGGTCATCACGAGATTGAGACCCATGCCAGGACTACGGTCTTGGTGAACATTATACATTCTACATACACCCCAGGTAGATCTGTTTGTGACTTGAAAAGCCCACCGTGTGGGCGAAACGTTGTCAATACTGCATATGTGTTTATATTTCCAAGGGGCTTTCTGTGTAGTAGTATGTCACTGATGTCTCAGCGTGTCAGCGTGTCAGCGTGCCTCGTTGTGCTCCGTGTTTTCTCGTGTTTTCACGGTCGCTCTTACGTGCTAGAACTTTAATTTGTGCCATCAATCCTATACGATACATCCCTCTAGCGCCTGGAACCAATCTTGGGCGGAAAACATTATATCCTGAGTCAAAAAAGGAGAATTAGTGTGCACTACCTAACAGAGTTTACTGCCAGAGGGGAATCATAGGCCTGTGTTCCGTGTGCAAAATAATAATAATAGAACTTTTCTTTGTCAGAGGAAAGAAAGTCTCCCTGATAACATTGTGTATAGTGTATACTACAGTGGCTCCCTAGTATATAGATGATAAAGGCTAAAGTGTCATTTGAAAACACTTTTGAAAATTTGAAAACACTTCTGGCACCTGCCTATAGAGGCAGGTGCCAGAAGTCGCCAGAAACTTACCACAGTGGTCAGTGTTTTAATAATCTTCCTGGCCTGCTAGTGTACTCGCATATAATCTAGTGATACCAGTGAATAGCAGAATACAGTGTTGTAGTAGCAACTAACCAGTATTATAATGGTACTTAGTGGAGTGGAGTGACTTTCATTAGTTTCTTTTTTCTTGAAATACCAGACGTATACTGTGATTTTCATATAACCTGTAGTTACCAGCGGTCGCAATATACACAACGAGAAGCAATTATTACTACAGAAAAAGCGTCCTTCCTCCAAAATTTCCACCAGTCAACTATAGTGATAATATAGCATTTACTGTGGTGGAGACGAAAAAAAAAAGCTAGAAAAGCTAGATACAGCGATTGATAAACAAAGGTTGAGGCTCGACCGTTCATCATTGTAGGAGCTGCCAGAAATCACCGGTTCTTCAACACGCAAGTTATACTTTTGTTTCAATCAAATCACATATTAACTCAGGTAGATAATTTTCATAGATCCTTCATGTGTTTAGCCCAAATCACCGACCAGGGATGTTTATTAAATAAGTGACCCACTGATTCAAATCAAGATCGACTGGTCCGAACCCCCGACTGGTCTCCGAACCCTTGACTGTTTCAACGGATTCGTTGGACAATAAAGCAGACTGTAAAACAGCATGGGGTGTAGCCCCCTGTCAAACACAAACAATAAATATAAATCAACGTCACGGTCAAGCTTGTCCAATAAACAAGAAAGTTAGAAATTAAGAAAACAAATAGCTATAGCTTCATTTAAGGAAGATTATTAATACAATAGTTTTCAAAAGGTCTGCTAGTAGATCGTCGCAGGGGCAGTAAATCAACCTTTCAAATCATCTATGAAGGACCTGATGTAGTCTGAGCAGTCAATCGAACAAACGGCTTCCACGTGGGATAAATTGGTCATTTTTTGGTTGAAATTGCGTCACGCCCCTGTGTGCAGATATCCAAGACTACTACAAGCAGTATTAAGAACAGGGAAGTGTTTTTGGGTATGCCAAATGACAGATAAATCTGAGTGGAACTAAAATCACAAGGGTATTAAAAGAGATAACATCACAAGCTGCTTTCATAGACAACCTGAAGCCTTTCATACAACAGATGGGAAGATAAAAAGTCTGGCTGAATTTGTACTGCCCCTGATACTGCCATGTAGCTCCAAAACTGTAAGGCTGGAGGTGATGTCCTGGTAGACAAGTAAATGTGGGGGCTGATAGTGCTGCCACTGCGAGACAGTAATGGTGAAGCTGGAGTTACTGTCCTGGAGACAGTAATGGTGAAGCTGGTGGTGCTGTTCCTGGAGACCGTAAATGGTGAAAGCTGAGGCGTTGCTGTCCTGGGACACAGTAATGGTGAAGCTGGAGGTGCTTGTCCTGGGAGACAGAATGGATGAAGCTGGCGGTGCTGTCCTGGGAGACAGTAACATTGTGAAGCTGGAGGTGCTGTCTCCTGGGAACAGTAATTGTGAACCTCTGGAGATTTTTGTCCAGGTAGTCGGGAATTATATATGCCAGAAGTAATACATATAAATGAACATAAGACAACATATAGAAAGGAGGAACAAGCAGGAGGACCCTGCCTGCCCATACTAGGCAGGTCCATTACAATTCATCACACTAACAAAACCATTGTGGCCCAACCAATTTTCAATGCCAACCAAGAACTAAGCCTGATGTGAAAGTCCCACTCAATAATCCAACCCCCCACTCATGTACTTATCCAACCTAGATTTATGAAACTACCCAAAGTCCCAGCCTCATTACGCAGAGCTAGGTGAGACGGTTCCACTCATCAAGCTACCCTTTTCCCAAACAATATTGGAAGTGAAGGTCTAAATCTAAGACTTATCTAATTTAAATCCATTATACTGCGGGTACTCTCTTGGAGAAGACATCCTCAAGACCTTATTCCATCCCTTTATTAAATACCTATCTCCAATACTATACACTTCGATCAGGCCCCCCTCATTCCTTCGTCTAACAAGTGAATTACTTAACGTCTTCAATCTCCTTTCATAAGGAAGATTTCTAGATGCATTTAATAAATTTAGTCATCCTATAGTCTACGCTGAATGTTTCTAAACCATTTATTTCCATTTTGTAATACGGAGACCAAAACTGAGCTGCATAATCCTAGGTGAGTCTTACTAATGACGTAGAAAGCTCGCAGTATGACCTTCTGGACTTCTGTTGCTTACACTTCTTGAATAAACCCAGTAACTCCTTGCCTTATTCACGAACGCTTAGGCTTTGCTGTCTTGGTTTAAGGTTGCAGCTTCACCATACACCCCCTAGTCCTTTTTGCAAGTCCGTATTGGCTAAGTTCTCTACAACATTCTAACTTAAAGTACTAGTATTATGGGCACCCCCAAGCTTCAGAACCTTGCATTTGACTACTCTACATTGAACTGAGCATCTGTCCACTTTTCTGACCAAGAATAGAGTTTGTTTAATCCTCCTAGAAGTTCCATAACACTTCACCGTTTGAATCAATTATCCTACCTATCTCTTTTGTCATCGGCGAATATGCTACATATCACAGTCTATTCCCTCATCAAGATCAACTGATATATTATTATAAACAGCAACTGGCCCAAGAACTTATCCCTGATGGAACGCCCACTTGTACAAAGATCCCCAACACGGATTTAACCCCACTTATGGACACTTCTCTGCTGTCCTGTTCAGTGAGCCTGACTCGATCCACGAGAGCACTTTTCCTCCCCACTGCCATGAGCGCCACTCTTTTAAAACATCTCTATCTGCGGAACTCTTACATCAAAAAGACCTTACTAACAATCTAGTAAATAATATCAATTCGATTCTCATTGTGGTCAACAGCCTCAAAAGCTTTACCTGAAGAAGTTAATGACTAGTCTTTGACAAGACCGGCCTCTTGTGAAACCATGCTGAGTATCATTAATCACAAGCTATGCTTATTTACGAGATGGCTTCTTATAATCTCTAGCTATAATTGACTCAGTAATTTGCCTACAACTTGAGGTCAGAGCTTATTGGAGCGATATAATCTTGACGGTAACGACTTTGTCCCCTGTTTTAAAAATAGAGTTACAATTAGCCATCTCCACATATCAGACACCCTACACCTGTTTGAAGAGATAAATTAACAAATATAGTTTAATGGTTTCTCACAGAGTTCCCATTTTGCATTCCATAAGAACCCTTGAAAAAAACCTCATCAGGACCGGCGACTTATTTTGCTTACATAGTCTGTCTATCTGCTCACAACACACTCACTAGTGACTGTGATGTTACAATTTAGTCTTCTTCTAACCCACTGTAAAAATTAATTACTGGAATATTGATTCGAGTCTTCTTGTGTAAAAACTCGAGAGAAAAATAATTATTAAAAATCGAGCACATTTCTTCTCTTTGTCAGTAAGGGCCCATAGTTATTTTAAGGGGAGCCTATCTTATCTCACAAATTTTGTGTTTCTATAGAACCTGTAAAAAACTTTTGGGTTAGCGACTTTTAAGAATCCCTAGCAACTTTAATTTCTCATAGGTCCCCTTTTTAGTTTTCATAATCCCTTTTCAATCGTCCCTCTTAATGTCAATATACCGATCTTAAGCACACGACCCTCACCTTTTTTGATACGCCTATAAAGAGTCCTCTTCTTATGCCTATAATATTTGCGCCTATTATTCATCACATTTGTTGGTCATTTCTATTTGAGTCTAATTTCTATTATATGGGATAAATCGCCTTTGAGCAGCATGTATAGTGTTCAGAACAACTGTCCATATTGATAAGCTCTCTTCGTTCCCCCAGTCAACAGATGAAGCAGTGTTCTCTAAGCCCGATCTAATCTGCGCTAAGCGAAAAATCTGGGACTGTTCTGAGTTATCGCATACTTATCTACTCACTTCCATTCCAATGCAAAATGTAATTGATTTGTGGTCCCGACTAGCACCCAGTTCCAAATTTTCTAAATTATTAACAAGGGGTTCATTGTATTTGCCATAACAAAGTCAAGCAGGTTATTTCCCCTAGTAGGTTCTGTCTGTCCACAAACTGCTTCAAAAAACAATCCTGAAATACTTCTAGAATGTCGTATGATTCTAAATTCCTAAAAGAAATTCCAATCACAACATGACTAAAGTTAAAAGTCTCCTAGGAATTACTACACATTATCGTGCTTGCTGGCTTAACAATTCCTCAAAGTAGTTTCCCATACC
Source organism: Cherax quadricarinatus (assembly GCF_026875155.1). Taxonomy (NCBI): domain Eukaryota; kingdom Metazoa; phylum Arthropoda; class Malacostraca; order Decapoda; family Parastacidae; genus Cherax; species Cherax quadricarinatus. The sequence goes on from NC_069479.1 coordinate 2,961,780, forward strand.
GCGTCCCATATCTCACCAGCGGGGTAGCAAACTGGCGTATACTCACTCCTACACAGACAGTCTTCTCTATTCTATGCCCTTCTGAAAATTCTATCCTCAACACACTCTGTAAGCTGCTTCTATCTCAGACTTCAATCTATTACCGCGTTTGTTATGCAACAGTTCAAGCCGGATCTCGGACATACAAGGCACCCACCACCGCCCCCTTCCACCCCCCTTCCCGATACTTCCTATCTTCTTGGAACAATTTAAAACCTGAATAGACATTCCGCAGGCATATGTCCCGACTTTTTTGAATTAAACCACGTCTCTGTTAAGGCAAATACATCAATGTTATCCTACAACTAGCAACTAATCTCAACTCGTCCATCATATTCCTAGCACTTTACCTGGAGTTTACCTGGAGAGAGTTTCGGGGTCAACGCCCCCGCGGCCCGGTCTGTGACCAGGCCTCCTGGTGATCAGCCCCTGATCACAGCTGTTGCTGCTGGCTGCACGCAAACCAACGACGAGCCACAGGCCCGGCTGAATCAGGGAACACTGACTTTTAGGTGCTTTGTCTAGCCGCCAGCTTTGAAGACTGCCAGGGTCTGTTGTAATCCCCCTTATGTGTGCTGGGAGGCAGTTGAAAAACAGTCCTAGGGCCCCTGACACTTATTGTAAGGTCCTCTTAACGTGCTAGTGACAACCCCTGCTTTTTCATGGGGGATTGTGCATCGTCGCCAAGTCTTTTTGCTTTCGTAGGTGGAGTGATTTTCGTGTGCATGTTCGGTACTAGTCCCTCTAGGATTTTTCCAGGTGTATATAATCATGTATCTCTCCTCTCCTGCTTTCCAGGGAATACAGGTTTAGAAACCTCAGCGCCTCCCAGTAATTGGGTGTTTTATCACCGTTATTCCGCCGTGAAAGTTCTCTGTACATTTTCTAGGTCGGCAATTTCACCTGCCTTGAAGGTGCTGTTTAGAGTGCAGCAAATATTCCAGCTAGTAGAACAAGTGACCTGAAAGTGTCATCATGGGCGTGGCCTCCAGTTTTTGGAAGGTTCTCATATCCATCCTGTCCTGTTTTCTAGCAGATGCGAATTGATACAATGTTATGGTCCTTGAAGGTGAGATCCCTCCGACATAATCACTCCCAGGTCTTTGAACGTTGGTGTTTTCGCTCTATTTTGTGCCAAATTTGTTTTGTACTCTGATGAAGATTTAATTTCCTCATGTTTAACCATATCTGGAGTAATTGAAATTTCTCATCGTTAAACTCCCCTTTTCATATTGTTTTTTCGCAGCCACTGAAAGATTTGGTGTGTCCGCCTGGAGCCTTGCAGTGTCTGCAATGGACGACACTGTCATGCAGATTCCGGGTGTCATCTGCAAAGGAAGACACGGTGCTGTGTCTGAAATCCTTGTCTATGTCGGATATGAGGATGAGTACAGGATGGGAGTGAGTACTGTGCCTTGTGAACAGGAGCTTTTCACGTAGCTGCCTCGGACTTTTACTCTGTTGCCGACTATTACTCTCTGTGTTCTGTAGTGATGGAAATATAGATCCATCGACCGACCTTTTTCCTTTATTCCTTAGGCCACGCATTTTGTGCGCTATTACCCATGGTCCACACTTGTCGAAGGCTTTTGCACAAAGTCTGTATATATTACATCCTGCATTCTTTTTGTCATCTAGTGCATTTAGGACCTTGTCGTAGTGATCCAATAGTTGAGACAGAATGGAGCGACCTTTCTGAACGCCATGTTTGCCCTGGGTGTGTAACTGATGGTTTCTAAGAATGGTGGGGTGATCCTTCTTAGGACACTTTCAAAGATTTTATGATATGGGAATGTTAGTGCATGTCTGTAGTTCTTTGCTATTGCTTTACTTGCCGCCCTTGTGAGTGGGTCTAGCTGTTGTTTTTAGTAACTGTGGGACGACCCCCGTGTCCAATGCTCCCTCCCATAGGTGGAAAAGGCTCGTGATAGGGGCTTCTTGCAGTCTTTATTGACCAGAGTTCATGAGTCTGGCCCTGGGGCAAGAGTGGCATGGGCATGTCATTTATCGCCTGTTCGAAGTCATTTGGCGTCAGGATACATCGGATAGGCTTGTGTTAATCAAATTTTGTGGCTCTCTCATAAAAAATTCATTTTGATCTCGACTCTCAGTCTGTTAGCGGCTTGCAAAAACTTAGTCATATTGGGGACTTGCTAGCTCACTCATTTCCTTGCTGTCATCTGTGTAGGACCCATCTTGTTTAAGTAAGGGCCCAATACTGGAACGTTGTTCTCGATTTTGATTTGGCATAGGAGAAGAAATACTTTGGGTTCTTTCGATTTCATTTATGGCTTTTAGTTCTCCCGCGATTCCTGACTCCTAAAGGATTATCTTTTAGCTAAGTTCCGGAGCTGGGGCGAGGGTCTCTGTCCATGTCTCCCTACGCATTTCAGATATATTGACCTCTTTTAGCGCGCTCTGTTATTCTTTCCGTCCCGCCTTAAAGGAGCGCCTGTCTCTCTATTTTACATCTACTCCTCCTTTTTCTTAGAGGAATAAGCCTTGTGCATACATCGATGCCACCGAGTTTAATCTGTTTTTCTAGGCATAATTGGGGTCTGTGTTGCCTTAGCGTATCTTCCCACGTTAATATCGGTTAGGACTGTTACTTGGTCCCACTTTATGTTTTTTGTTATTGAAGAGTTAATATGTGAATCTCCCTCGTGACTAGTCTCATTTTGTCGGGTCTGGGGCTCCACGCCTACATGTCTGAACCTCAATTAGTTGTGATCTGAGTATATTGTTTTTTGGATATGGTGACATTTCTTATCAGATCATCAGTGTTAGTGAAGATAGTCTAGTGTATTCTCCAGTCTAGTAGGCTCTATTTATTTGCTGGTTTTAAATTGAATTTTGTGCAGAGATTTAAAAGCTCGTGTGAGTGTGAGTTTTCATCAGAGCTGCCTCCTGGTGTTATTACTGCAACAATATTATTTGCTATATTCCTCCTTTTTTAGGTGCCTTAAGTTGAAATCCCCAGGAGCAAGATGTTGGGTGCAGGAGCTGGAAGATTTTCCAGACAGTGGCCCAATTTTTAACGCTGTTCCTGGAATTGCTGGGATGTTGCATCCGGAGGCTTGTAGGCTACCACAATGACTAGGTTTTGGTTCTCGACCTTTACTGCTAAAACTTCCACTAAATCATTTGAGGCATTAAGCAGTTCTGTGCAAACAAGTGACTCTGCAATGTACAGGCCAACCCCCTTCCCCTTTTGCCTGTTCACTCTGTCACATCTGTATAGGTTGTAACCTGGGATCCATATTTCGTTGTCCAAGTGATCCTTTATGTGGGTCTCAGTGAAGGCCGCGAACATTGCTAATTGCACTACGGCAATTAGCATAATAAACATTGAAAGACTCTCCATTCTCTTTACCCTTCCTGCTCATTTCTATTTTTCTACTAAACCTATTACTGTAATTATCACCCAAGGTCCCTGGCTTTTCAATATCTATCTCGTTCAGTGGCCCGGTGGCCTGATGGCTAAAGCTCCCGCTTCACACATGGAGGGCCCGGGTTCGATTCCCGGCGGGTGGAAACATTTCGACACGTTTCCTTACACCTGTTGTCCTGTTCACCTAGCAGAAAATAGGTACCTGGGTGTTAGTCGACTGGTGTGGGTCGCATCCTGGGGGACAAGATTAAGGACCCCAATGGAAATAAGTTAGACAGTCCTCGATGATGCACTGACTTTCTTGGGTTACCCTGGGTGGCTAACCCTCCGGGGTTAAAAATCCGAACGAAATCTTATCTTATCTTATCTTATTACTAGTTCCCCTAGAACTCGTAATATTACTACACTGTAACTTCACTGTTTTCCTGCCAAAACCCATACCACTAACTATTCCTAGTTTAAAGTCCTAACTGCTCCCTCCACTGCAGTTGCCAGTGCTCCCACCCCACACCTAGATAAGTGAACCCCATCCCTAGCATACATGTCATTTCTGCCATAGAAGAGGTCCCAGTTGTCAATGAATGTTACCGCATTTTCCTTACAGTATTTGTCCAGCCAGCAATTGACGCCAATTGCCCTGGACAACCATTCACTTCCAACTCCTCCTTGGCAAAAATACCACATTTTGAGAAGGTTCCCACCTTCTAATTATTTTCTATTGCTGCCCTATACTGCTAATCAGGTCCTCACTCCTACGTCTGCCAACATCGTTGCCTCCAGCACTGAGACAGATAATAGGATTGCTCCCATTACCTCTCATGATGTCATCCAGACAGCTAACAATATCCTCCATCCCAGCCCCAGGAAAGCAAACTCTCTGTCTCCTACTCCTGTCCTTCAAGCAGAACGCCCTATCCATATACCTAACTTGGCTATCCCCAACAACAACAATATTCGTACCTTCCTTAATGTCTTTCGTCGTGACGTTCCCAGTATTCGACTATGACCTCATAGGGGACAGGAGCCGTAGTGGGGAAACAAGTGTAGTCAAAGATAAGATAAAACCAATATTGCAAACTAGAAATACCACAGGAAATAGCAAACAAGAGGACTCCACTAGCAATAGTGAGGATATATTACCAAAAACAACTGGTGGGAGCTCCATTGCTGGTGCTAGGGAGGATAGGAATAAGACAGGGAAAACATGCACCAACAGGAATACAGTCACAGAAAACCCAAGGAAAAAGGGAAAACCAAGCCTGTGCACCTTTACTATGCATTTGGTATCTGCAGACATGGGAAATCGGGAAAAAAACAGAGGGGGACGTGCAACTATGACCACCCTAGAAAATGCCATGCCCATGTGACAACAGGAAAATGCAAACTCCCTTCCTGTAAGCTTTTTCACCCTGAAATGTGTCCCTCTTCAGTACAGGAAAGACTGTGCTATAACTTAAATTGCCAGGCACACCATCTAAAGGGGACAAAAAGTTACGAAACATCCAGGCCAGGGGAAAACCTGGTAGCCACAGCCACTCAAGAGGGAGAGGTTTTTTAGTGCCAGGAAGGAAAAAAAATGGCAGGAAATGGCGGAAATCGTACGCCAAATCCAATCACTTTTGGAGTGGAACCACAGTCGATGGCCTCCACTCCAAACCAACAGATACAGATACTAGTTCCGGAAAAAAAAGTCCCCCCCCAGTACCACCAATACCACCAGGCCGATGACATTGTTCTTTGCAAATATACAGGGTCTAAAGCCAGCAATGAACAACAAAATATCTTACATCCGTGGACTGTTTGCAGAGGCAAATGCAATATTTGCGGCTTTCACTGAGACTCATATAAAGGATCACTTGGACAACAAAATATGGATCCCAGGTTACAACCTATACAGAAGTGACAGAGTGAACAGGCAAAAGGGGGGGGGGGTTGGCCTGTATATCGCAGAGGCATTTGTTTGCACAGAACTGCTTAATGCCTCAAATGATGTAGTGGAAGTTTTAGCAGTAAAGATCGAGAACCAAAACCTAGTCGTTGTGGTAGTCTACAAGCCTCCAAATGCAATGTCCCTGCAATTCTAGGAACAGCTGTCAAAAATTGACCACTGTCTGGAAAATCTGCCATCTCCTGCCACAAACATCTTGCTCCAGGGGGATTTCAACTTGAGGCACCTAAAGTGGGGGAATATAGCAAATAATGTTGTTGCAGTGATAACACCAGGAGGCAGCTCAGACGAGAACTCACACACACACGAGCTTGTAAATCTCTGCACAAAATTCAACTTAAACCAGCAAATAATAGAGCCTACTAAACTGGAGAATACAATAGACCTCATCTTCACTAACACTGATGATCTGATACGAAATATCACCATAACAAAAACAATATACTCATATCACAACATAATTGAGGTTCAGGCATGTATGTGCGGAGCCCCAGACCGACAAAATGAGATTAGTCACGAGGAAGTCTTCGCGAAATTCAACTTCAATAACAAGAACATAAAGTAGGACCAAGTAAATCAAGCCCTAAACGATATAAGCTGGGAAGATAGACTAAGCAACACAGACCCTAACTTATGCCTAGAACAGATTGACTCGGTGGCACTCGATGTATGCTCAAGGCTTAATCCTTTAAGAAAAAGGAAGAGTAGATGTAAACTAGAAAGAGAAAGGTGCTCCCTTTACAGGCGACGGAAAAGAATAACAGAGCGGCTAAAAGAGGCCAATATATCTGAAATGCGTAGGGAGTCACTGGTCAGAGAAGTAGCAGACATCGAACTTTAGCTAAAGGAATCTTATAGGAGTCAGGAATCGCGGGAAGAACTAAAAGCCATAAATGAAATCGAAACCCAAAGTATTTCTTTTCTTATGCCAAATCAAAGTCGAGAACAACATCCAGTATTGGGCCCCTACTTAAACAAGATGGGTCCTACACAGATTCAAATTCAAATTCAAAGTTTATTCTCTATAAAGATTACAATGTTGAATTTACAGAATTTGGTTGTTGTTGTCAGCAAGGAAATGAGTGAGCTACTCAAGTCCCAATATGACTCAGTTTTTAGCAAGCCACTAACCAGACTGAGAGTCGAAGATCAAAATGAATTTTTTTATGAGAGAGCCACAGAATTTGGTTAACACACGCCTATCTGATATTATCCTGACACCAAATGACTTCGAACAGGCTATAAATGACATGCCCATGCACTCTGCCCCAGGGCCAGACTCATGGAACTCTGTGTTCATAGGGGCTATCACGAGCTTTTGCCATCCTATGGAGAGAGAGCATGGACATAGGGGTCGTCCCACAGTTACTTAAAACAACAGACATAGCCCCACTCCACAAAGGTGGCAGTAAAGCAACAGCAAAGAACTACAGACCGATAGCACTAACATCCCATATCATAAAAGTCTTTGAAAGGGTCCTAAAAAGCAAGATCCCCACCCATTTAGATATCCATCAATTACACAACCCAGGGCAACATGGGTTTAGGGCAGGTCGTCCTGTCTGTCTCAGCTACTGGATCACTACAACAAGGTACTAGATACACTAGAAGACAAAAAGAATGCCTTTGACAAGTGTGACCATGGCGTAATAGCGCACAAAATGCATGATAAAGGAATAACAGGAAAAGTTGGTAGATAGATCTATAATTTCCTCACAAACAGAACACAAAGAGTATTAGTCAACAGAGTAAAGTCTAAGGCGGCTACGGTGAAAAGCTCTGTTCCACAAGGCACAGTACTCGCTCCCATCTTGTTTCTCATCCTCATATCTGACATATACAAGGATGTCAGCCACAGCACCGTGTCTTCCTTTGCAGATGGCACCCGAATCTGCATGACAGTGTCTTCCATTGCAGACACTGCAAGGCTCCAGGCGGACATCAACCAAATCTTTTAGTGCGCTGCAGAAAACAATATGAAGTTCAACGATGAGAAATTTCAATTACTCCGATATGGTAAACATGAGGAAATTAAAACTTCATCAGAGTACAAAACAAAGTCCTTCCACAAAATAGAGCAAAAAACCAACGTCAAAGACCTGGGAGTGATCATGTCGGAGGATCTCACCTTCAAGAACCATAACATTGTATCAATCGCATGTGCTAGAAAAATGACAGGATGGATAATAACCTTCAAAACTAGGGATGCCAAGCCCATGATGACACTCTTCGGGTAGTTTGTTCATCTAGGCTGGAATATTGCTGAACATTTAACAGCACCTTTCAAGGCAGGTGAAATTGCTGACCTAGAAAATGTACAGAGAACCTTCACGGCACGCATAACGGAGATAAAACACCTCAATTACTGGGAGCACTTGAATTCCTGAACCTGTTACTCCCTGGAATGCAGAGGGGAGAGATACATGATTAATACACCGGGGAAAATCCAGAGGAATAGTACCGAACTTGCACACGAAAATCACTCACAACAAAAGAAAAGTCTGGGCAGACGATGAAACACCCCCCCAAATGAAAAGCAGGGGTGTCACTAGCACGTTAATAGACAATACAATAAGTTCAGGGGCCCGAGACTGTTCAACTGCCTCCCAGCATACATAAGGGGGATTACCAATAGACCCCTGGCTGTCTTCAAGCAGGCACTGGACAAACACCTAAAGTTGGTACCTGACCAGCTGGGCTGTGGCTCGTACGTTGGATTGCGTGCAACCAGCAGTAACAGCCTGGTTGATCAGGCTCTGATCCACCATGAGGCCTGGTCACAGACCGTGTCACGGGGGCGTTGAACCCTGGAACTCTCTCCAGGTAAACTCCAGGTTACCTTCTAATGTTTTAGTTGCAGCTATGGAAGTTCATTTGGCCCCATGGTGGCCCATGGCCTGGTGGCTAAAGCTCTTGCTTCATGTGCTGAGGATCCAGGTTCGATTCCTGGCAAGTGTTGAAACATTGGATGTGTTTCCTTACACCGGTTGTCCATGTTCACCCATCAGTACCTAACCAACTAGGCTGTGGTCCGTAAGTCAGCTTGTGTGTGGCCAGCAGTAACAGCCTGGTTGATCAGACCCTGATCCACCATGAGGCCTGGTCTCAGACTGGACCACAGGGGCATTGACCTCCGAAACCCTCTCCAGGTAATCAGTAAAAATGGGTACCTGTGTGTTAGTCGACAGGTGTGGGTCGCATCCTGGGATAAAATTTGCGAATCTGGGAATCCCAGTTACTGGCGGCTCTACCCCTTGAACTTCAGAGTATGGCAAGTAGGTATCTGTCAACATGGCAGCATAGGTGTAGTCCTAGGCAATCTGCTTAAAATACTTCCAGGGTAGCATAGTGGCTCCATCTGGATGCTTTTGACTTCCGTTGGACCTCTATACCTGAGGTTCCCATTGAGCCGGGCAATGGGCTGTGGCGAGACTTCAATTAAGAGCAGCATGCCAAAGCCACTTGTATGCATAGCATTACGGGCAGGCTTAAAATTAACTTAAGATTAACTAAGCAATGATGTAATCAGTGATAAAACATTATTGTAAACAGATAACAATAAAGCGCAAATGAGTATTACAAAGACAGGTCATATGGTTGGATGCATTGATGTACATTCAGTAGGTTGGAGTATTCTGTTAGGTAGTGTAATTAAAAGATTACAAAGTTTGATTGGGTCTCATGTTTAACATTTATGTGATACAATTATGAGAAATATTTAAGATATACAATTTATAAGATACAATTATTCAGTATTTATTTGGTTGTGGGTAAGTGATTTTTGATAAGAGACTTGAATTTATAAACAGATAGTGTTTTCTTTTATTTTTAACAGGAAATTGAATTCCAGATTTTAGGGCCTTTTATGTGCATTGAGTTTTTGCATAGCGTGAGATGGACACGAGGAACATCAAAGAGTGATCTGTGCCTTGTATTATTGTCATGTGTTCTGTTGAGGTTGGTAAGGAGACATTTGAGGGGAGGGTTTATATCAGAATTAAGTGTTCTATGTATGAATAGGTGCAGTAATAAGTATGGATGTTTTGTATGGTGGTAGGTTTAGAGTTTGAATTTTGGTGGAGTGTGCGGGCCTGTAGTGGGAATTTATCATTCGACTGCAGCCTTTTGGTGGGTAATTAGTGGTCTCAGATGGTTTATTGTTGAGCCCCATGCACAAATTCCATAGATGAGATATGGGTAAATAAGTGAGTGATATAGGACCAGGAAGGCTGACTGTGGAACATAGTACCGTATCTTCGATAGTATACTTATGGTCTTGGAAATTTTCTTGGAAATTTGTTGTATATGTGTTTGAAATTTGAGTCTATTATCAAGGTGGATTCCTAAGAATTTTCCCTCTGTGAGCTTTGTGATAGGCGATCCGTTTATCTCTTAATGATATCATTGACCTCCTCATGTCTAGCATACCTCCCTTCTGATATATGACACATGAGATCATGCAGTCCAAATTGATCAGCTAACGCCCTGCTGCAAATACACCCATGTTCAGTGAGTATGGGGGTGGCTAGGCAAAGAGCAACACCAATCCGAATGGCCTGTGGGCCGAGTCGGGTGCCCAGGAAGGGGTTGGGAATGACTAAATGGAAATCTCCTGAATGTGGTGCCTTCACAGCTAGGAGATGAGCTTTGTCCTTTCCTGTAGAGTTGTTTAGCATTGTGTTGGCAATTTTTCCCATGATCGGTTTGTCCCAGTGGGACTGTTCATGCTCTTTAGGCAGAGCTGGTCTGCCAGAGGAGTTTGCAAGGGTGTCCCACAGCAAGGCTGCTTCAGTGAACCTGAGGTCTTGAGCTCCTACTGCACCTCACAAGTGTTCGCCTTGACTAGTCCACTGGAAGGCATGCACAAGGACAGAAATGCAGGTAAAGCTACCTGTGGTGCTTTGTGCACCACTGTACCTCCCAGTCACACTGGGAGAGTTGATCCTATTGCTGATCTTCCAGTGACAAATACAGTGCTTTTTAAAAGATAGATCTCAAGAGTAAGTCATATTCGCTAAGTCTTGGGTTGTCGAAAGAGGGTGCGCACCTCAGGCAGTGAGTCTTGGCAGAGTAAAACACCTTGTAAGGAGATACAGGGCATCATGGGCATCAAGATTGCTTTTTCTCCCCTCCATTCTTTTCAGGTCATTCTGTTTGTCCTTGAGGACCATGTCGATGGCCTGATGACCCAGCAGTGCTCCCAAGAGGGTGCTGTTGGATGGAGTAATAGTAGAGACTTCTGGGAGGATTGTTCGCACAGCTCTGATTATATCCTGGTTCACTGTGACGATTTCACACTTGGAGGGATTGAGAATGAGTCCCTGTGTCTTCACCAGTTGTAGGTCCTCTAGCAGGGACTCTTCAGTCCCTGCCAGAGTGCCATCATCCAGGTACCATATGTTGAGCTGGCTGCATAAGCTGAGAGTTAGTTCTCTTACTGCATAACAGAAGAGAAGTGGGGTGAGTGGATCACCCTGCTGAACACCCTCTGATGGAGGAATTTCATGTGCACTGAACACAAGAATTGAGGGTTTGCTAGCCAGCTAAAATGAAGGGAGCAAGGCTGTGGGAGCCGATCTCAAATGGCTGGCAGGATCACATTTCTTTTCACCATATTAAAGGCATTTCTAAAGTCAAGTTTGACTACAGCCTTGTCTTGTGTGTGTGTGTGTGTTTGTTTTGTGTGTGTGTGTGTGTGTGTGTGTGTGTGTGAGAGAGAGAGAGAGAGAGAGAGAGAGAGAGAGAGAGAGAGAGAGAGAGAGAGAGAGGACACTTAGTAGGAATATCAACAAAATACTTCAAAGCTACCTGGAAAGCTGTACCTGAACACAAACCCAGTATGAGAAACAAATACCTCTTTGAGTACTCCTCAGTCTTTCTAGGAACTCCATACATATAAAGGAACCTAAAATTTAGAACTTGAAAATTAGACATATGTGCAACATCTGAGTATCTTTATTATTACGAATGCAGGTAGTAATGACGATGTGGTATCACTCGTGGTCAGCACTTGCCAGACTTTCCTCTAGCTGGTTGAATCACAGTGCTCTCAGCCATCTGTCTGCCTTTTTCCACCATGTGGCATACTTATATTCCATTCTAATACATAGTGTACATAAGTGTACATAAGGAAAATATACAAGTTAGAGAATATACTGCTGTGTTTATTTCACTCCAAACCCATTACAACTAGGTCAACAGGCCATTACTACCTGTGTTCGTAATATGGGGGCCTGTCTGGGAGCTGGAGCTGAAGCTGGTTTTTGTATCATTCAGATAGCTTTGCTATTGCTCGGCGTTGCGTGTCAGCCTTGCCATCGCTTTATTGTCTGTCAACATTGCTATCGTGTGTGTATCCCACAGTCATAATATGCTATTGCGCTTGTTGCATGTATTGCAGTGTGTTATGTTGGGGTTAATGCCACCTACATGAGTCAGGCAGTTGGTGTCTGAGTTTAGTAAATCTGCCCAAACTATCTTTACAGCATTGATGGCGAATTGCTTGTTCTATTGGTATAGAGTATCAACGGACTCTCACTGCTGTGCAGCTTCGTGACATTATTCACACAAAGTTGAGAGCTGAAGCAACTATGATGCACCAAACTGAGGGATCTCCCGCTACAAGAGCTGTTAATCGCAGATCTCCACTTACATTCCTTTGTAATGTGGAAGGGACAACACCAGAGCAACCACACCAGCAGTTTCGTGAAACAGGTGCATCGAGTTTGTTTCAGGGTGAGTCTGCTTCATTGGGGTTTGACTTAGCCAAACTCAATCCTGAAATAACTAGGTAGCAGCGAGCATTTGCTAGAGAGGAGTATGATAGGACAGAAGGAGAAGAGGCAATTTAAGCAGCCTGTGGATGACTACTTTAGCATGCAAAAGGCAGTGCAGCTAGTTCCTCATTTTGATGAAGCCAAGCCTGAACAGTTTTTTGAAGCATTTGAAAATCAAACTCCAGCATTGGGTAGCATTGGTGCATACTGCATTATACGGTTGAATAATGAGGAATTTGTCAACTATTGGGTGGTTAAAAACCACAGTTCATGAGGCTTATCATTGTATTCCTGCCAAATACCGGAGGGAATTTAAAGCTGGGTCAGTCTTATGTAGACTTTGTAAGGCAGCAGTCAAAAGCTTTCACCAAATGATATAAAGGAAATGGTGTCACTAATTTTTCCGACTTAGTCCAGTTATTTTTGGTGGATAACCTGGTGGAATCTGTTGGACCAGAGGTTAGAGTCTTTCTTGAAGATCATTCATTGACCACTGCTTTGGAAGCAGCCAGGTTGGCTGATACTTTTGAGACTAACTGCTCCTTGTCTGAGCGGTTTTATCTTTCTTCCCAACAGCCTGGCATGAATAGAGATTGTCAGAGAAGAGTTCCTGACTGGAGGACGGAGTGGCAGGATAAAGGTGAATGACAATGCCAACCAAGTCACCTGGTGAGCCACAGTATCAAACTCACAGTCAACCTGGTGAGCGACATCAAACTCATGCTCAACACTGTGAAAAACAGTGTCAGTACACAGACTGGCACCAACCACAAAATCAGCAGGGAGCTAAAGGAAAAAAACGAGGTAACATGTTTCATAAACATGTTACCTCGTTTTTTCTTTTCATAAACCCAGCCATTTTAGATCCAGCTGCCCTATTAAACCCTAGCCATTATGGAGAATTACTAATCTCCCCATTGAGATGAATCAGAAAGAAGTAGAGTGTGGTATGACCCCATACTACAGTACTTGCCATATCCCTTAAGGAATTCAAGAAAACTGAAGTAAGAACTTTAGGGATATGGGCTAGGTTCTTATAAAAGAAGGTACTTCCCTCCGAAAACTTCATTGCACTCATCAGTTCCTTTAGAAGCATTTCCAGGAGCGTTTTTTCTGTCCCTTTACATGATGTACAGCAGAGTAAATATTACAACTGGATATTGACTGGAGCATTCTTGAGGATTTCCTGAAACGATGCATTACTAAGTAACAACATTCTGGAATTCCATAAAGTGGCCAGAACCTATAATGTTTATCCTTCTTGATGGCATAACTCGGGCAAAATCCAAGGGATGTCTGTGAGATGTGACCCATCCTGGACACTCTGATTCAGACTACAATTTGCTTTATGAGGAAAACTGACCAGGGCCTCATAAATTTAGGAACAGACCCAGATCAAGCCTTCATTCCTGGGCTACAGATTACCAATATCTCTGTTCCTTGCCTGAAGACCTTGCAGGAAGAAAGTGAACGATCCTTCTTTAAACTTGCTTTTCAAAACCGGATACTCTTAATCAGATCACCCAGCAAATTAAATTCAAAATGCTTCTTAATCGCACAGAGACTGTAAGAGGTAGGAGTACGGCAAAAGACAGATTGAAGTCTAAAGTTAGATCACAAATATTCAAATAAGTTATAATCTTCGTTAGGGGCACTTAGGAATACATACACCTGTAAAATACAATGGTTTGATCGGCCAGGGCTGTGACTCGTGTGTTGGTTTCGCGTAGGCAGACCTAAAGCACAACAACCTGGGGGTTTGTAATCAGGCGCTGATCCACCAGAGGCTGGTCACAGACCGGGCCGCGGGCGTTGACCCCCGAAACTCTCTCCAGGTAAACTCCAGGTCTCCCTTCAAGAGATTTCAAAGAAAACTGAAGTAAGAACATTTAGGGATACTGGGGCTTATTGTTCTCTTATAAAAGAAGGAGTACTTCCCCTCTCTGAACAAACTTCATTGTACTCATCAGCATTTCCAGGAGCAGTTTTTTTCTGTCCCTTTACATAGAATATACATGCAGAGTAAATATTACACTGGATATTTGACTGAGCATTTCTGACGGATTTCCTGTGAACGATGCCATGTTATTACTAAGTAACAACATTCTTAATTCCATAAAGTGTCCAGAACCTATAATGTTTAATCCTTCTCTGATGTTGGCCATAACTCGGGCAAAATCCCAAGGGATGTCTGTTGAGAATGTTGACCCATCCTTGGACGACTCTGATTCAGGACTAGACAATTTGCTTTATGAGGAAAACTGACCAGGGCCTCATAAATTTAGTGAACAGACCCAGATCAAGCCTTCCTATTCCAGGGCTACAGGATTACCAAATATCTCTGTTTCCTTGCCTGAGAGACTCCTTTCAGGAAGAACAGTGAAAAGATCCTTCTTTAAACTTTGCTTTTCAAATATCCAGGGATAACTCTTACTCAGATCACCCAGGCAAATATAAAATTAAAAATGGCTTCTTAATCTGCACAGAGACTGGTAAGGAGGTAGAGGGACGGCAAAAGACAGATTGATAGTTCTTAAAAAGTTTAGATCACAAATATTAAATATAGTTCATAATTCTTCGTTAGGAGGACACTTAGGAATTACATAAACCTTGTATAAAATACTAAATGAGTTTTACTGGCCAAAGATAAGGCAAAATGTGAAAAAATACATACGCTGTTGTAGGGAATGTCAGCAAGTAGGAAAACCTGGACTCCCCATTAAACCATGCACCACTCCATCCCATACCTGCAGATGGAGAACTTTTTGCAAAGTTAATCATTGATTGTGTAGGCCCATTACCTAAGTCCAAGTCTTGGAACCACTGTCTCGATCTAGTTTAGAGTTTGACTTTGTCTCGAGAAAAGTTGAGCTCTATCTAATGAGTTGGATGGTTGAGAGGAAAAACAGTTCCATTATTGTTCAGTGCCATGGTGGCACACTACCCATGGAGGTGGAAGCCTAGTCCTGGCTATTAGAGCCCTTTTGGGGTGAGGTTGTGGTATGCAAAGAGTATGTTACACTTCGATGTATGTACACACTTCCATCATAGGCTGCCTCCCAACCAAGCGAACCAGGTGCTAAGGGTTTAACGGTAAGGGTACCCATTGTTAAATCAGTACCTTGGTTCATTAGCCAGACTTGCCTCTAACTGGTTGAAGCATGGTGCTCACTCTCTCAGGCTTCTGTCTTTGCCTTTTTCCACCATGTGGTACACTTATATTCCATTCTTGTACATAGTGTACATAAGTGTTCATATCTGTATATAAACATTTGGTGCAGGAAAATATGCAAGTTAAAGAATATACTGCTGCGTTTATTTCGCTCCAGACCCATTATGACCAGGTCAACAGGCCATTACCACCTGTGTTCGTAATATTTATTGTAGACAACTATCACCACCTGCAGGACCATCACACACAGGAAACAGTTCATGACTGGTACAACTGCCACTACCTCCAGGACCATCACACACAGAAATCAGATCATGACTGGTACAACTGCCACTACCTAATAAAAAAAAATTACCACCTGCCGGACCATCACACACAGGAAACAATTCATGACTGGAACAACTACCATCACCAGTAGAACCACAATTAGATTATCACAATCACAGGTGTTACAACACTGAACTTTGTCTACCAGTAATATCACCACTAAGACCATTGGTAACACAATCACAAACAGTAAAATATCAAGAATAAAACTAAGTATGCCCGAAATGCCTAGCCATGCTAAGCGTTCTAGTGGTACACTCTGTAATCACAATTTTACTACATGTAAACCAAACAATAACCAAATTTCTGTAAACTCAGCATTGTAATCCTTATAGAGAATAAACTTTGACACTGTCCATCACTAATACTACCTCTGGCATCACCACATGCACCAGTAACACTATCATACGCAATAAGACACGTGATACTATGGAACACACAATGAGTTGCACAAGATGAGGTAGTGTGGAGGTTACACCAGCATGTATTTGTGGCAGTAGGTGGCGAGCATGATCAACGCTCATCAAAGTCAGGAAGAGTTCCTTGTGGCTGGGAGGCAGCAGTGACACACCTTGAGCAGTCAGGCGACCTTGGAACCTCAACAGGTCACTCCTGTACAGAAATAGAGAACTTGTGAACACCTGATTTCTTGATTTAACACATTCAACATTTACACTATAACACTAAACTAAGTAATGGTGACCAATTACACTGTAATATCGTTTATTACACCAAGTGATGATGAGGAACCACAAAATGATGCTGTATGTTGCACCACATCAATGCAACTACGGAAACAAGTGGTTTTAAAGCAAATAACAATACTGATACTGGCCGACCTCTGTACTCGAGACATTTAGGCATTCAGGAAGCATCTAAACTCTCGACAGTCTAGACCGCTGCAGCGGTCTAGAATATTAGACAAGCTTCCTCTAGCTCTGGCCACAATTTGAGTTCGAATCTCGGCCAGGCGCAGTATTGCCCTTTCCTTTATAACCACTTACTTCCCTGGTTGCATTAATTTGTGTACTGCTCTATGCAAATTGTAGAATTTACATGTGTAGGCTGACATATGTAGTTCCACATGTATTGGCCAACATATGTATAACGTAACAATGCTACCCCTATCTATGACTATGTGTGGCCCGGTGGCCTGGTGGCTAAAGCTCCCGCTTCACACACGGAGGGCCCGGGTTCGATTCCCGGCGGGTGGAAACATTTCGACACGTTTCCTTACACCTGTTGTCCTGTTCACCTAGCAGCAAATAGGTATCTGGGTGTTAGTCGACTGGTGTGGGTCGCATCCTGGGGGACAAGATTAAGGACCCCAATGGAAATAAGTTAGACAGTCCTCGATGACGCACTGACTTTCTTGGGTTATCCTGGGTGGCTAACCCTCCGGGGTTAAAAATCCGAACGAAATCTTATCTTATCTTAAGTACTGTACGTCAGAGTCGCTCATTTGTTCAGTACTACTAAACACCGCCAATGATGTAGTTGAAGTTTTGGCAGTATAGATTGAAAGCCTAAAACCTTGTCATTGTGACTGTATATCAGCTTCCGGATGCAATTTCCCAGCAATTCAAGGAACAGCTTTTAAAAATTGACCACTGTCTGGAAAATCTCCCAAACATCTTGTTACAGGGAGATTTCAACGTGAGAACGCAGGCGAGATAGATACATGATAATATACACTTGGAAAATCCTAGAGGGATTAGTACCAAACTTGCATACGAAAATCACTCCCTGTGAAAGCAAAATACTTGGAAGGAGATGCAACATCCCCCCTAATGAAAAGCAGGGCCACCACGAGTACACTGAGAGACAACGCAAGTGTCAAGGGCCCAAGACTGTTAAACTGCCTCCCAGCATAGTAAGAGGGATTACCAATAGACTCCTGGCTGTCTTCAAGAAGGAGCTGGACAGGCACCTAAAGTCAGTACCTGACCAGCCGGGCTGTGGTTCGTACGTCAGTTTGCGTGTGGCGAGCAGTAATGGCCTAGTTGAGCAGACCCTTATCCACCACGAGACCTGATCTCAGACCGGGCCGTGGGAGCATTGACCCTGAAACCCACTCCAGGTATACTCCAGGTAAGGGGGTCACAATATCAAAAAAAAAAAAAATGGAACAACACCTATGATAAAATCCTGTCATCCCAAGAAACATTTGAAGGGATTTTCCATTTTGAGAAACTGGATAGTTTTGTATGACCAAAATATTGACTGAATTAAGTGCTATCTTGTGCTTCCCGACTTTATGACCTATAAGTGTTTTCGTAGACTGGCAAGAGACGACTTGAGTAGGTTTACCATTAACTTTTATTTTCTAAACCTTTCGAAAATATTTAGTCGGGAAATCTGTTCATCCTAGGTATCAGAAACCACAAGTAAATCGTCTAGGTAGGCCTCAGTGCCCAGAGCCTATAAGATGGCAGAGTCTTGGTGTGAGGGAGTTAGTTTAATGTGTTTATTATTCTGTGGGCGGTAGACAAAAGATTACAGAGGTACATAATGGGTCCATGGACTGGGCCCCCAAAGTTTTGATAGCTGAGCAAATTACAAAGGTAATGAACTCCAGGTAGATCTGGTCACAATCATGACAAGTTACAAAGGTATTTACAGTGGGGGCCCAGTCCCTGGACCCATTACTGTAAATACCTTTGTAACTTGTCATGATTGTGACCAGATCTACCTGGAGTTCATTACCTTTGTAATTTGCTCAGCTATCAAAACTTTGGGGGCCCAGTCCATGGACTCATTAAAGTTTTGATAGGGAGAAGATGGAACGAGTCACGAACTGACCTGTAGCACCAACTTAACAATCAAGATTTTTATTGCATTATTCTTTTCCTATAAACTTGCGCTAAACCCAAGGAATCATTCAGTGTTGTTCTGTAATAAACGAGGTTTAAGGCTCAGCAGGTAAATTGCCTTTTGTATAATACAGGATAATAGTACAGTTTATAAACCCCCTTTACAATGGTCCCTTACGTGAATATCTAATTCTGATTTACTAATATTAATGTGAACCAGTTCCCATAATAGTTAAGGGAAAGACAAATGTTTCCAGGAAAAAAGGATTGAATGAAAGATAAAAAAAAATAGATAATATTGCACTGACAATGAACTAGTGACTAGTACTCTTAATGTCACCGTAATTAAGGATCTTTTGGTCTGTACAGATAAGTAGAGGAAGCATAACCAATATAAAAGAAACATACTACGAGCGGGAACTGAAGTCGTGGTGTGTCGTAAAACTCCAGGCCAGTGCGTAAGCCACTGGGCCAGCTGGCTACAATAAGATTCATCCAACTAGGGGACTAGAGCTGGAGTTCGTCACTGTCACGCTAGTGGGAAATTCCTCTGTAAAATCTTGCATCTGTGGTCATAGTGGGACCTGTGCTAACCTCTCTATGGTGTACAAATATACGTAGTTGGATGAATCTTATTGTAGCCAGCTGGCCCAGTGGCTTACGCACCGGCCTGGAGCTTTGCGATTCACTCGCCACGTGGTATGGTTTGTTTGCAATCGTGTTATTACGATTCTCTGCATCAGAGTGCACAGTACTTTATCACGGAGCCAGATACCAGATAAATATGGGTACCTAACCGGAGCTAGACGATGTTACCCGATACGCTGGGGCGCCAGGCTTGTTTTGAAAGTTATTTCATCAAATCCTGCCAAATTCAGTGGACAACGAAAGAGATTTTAAATGCTTAACAATTCGCAAACAGGCGAAATTATTTACAAACATTATCTCTACGTCCACAGCAGGACTCCAACCTGCAAACTCTACTTCAGAGTACAGAGTACTTTACCACGAAGCCAGACCCCAGTCCCCTATATGAGGGTTATTTGTTTGCTGTTCCAGCCATGGTATTGTGCCTTCTAATTATTCAGCAGCAACACCAATAACGCTAACAACATTATCGACAACAACGTCATCACCAACAATATCAACACCAACAATGTCAACACTGAACCCGCCAACAATGTCAACACTGAACCCGCCAACACTGTCAACACCAGCAACATCAACATAAACAACAACGTCAAAACCATCAACGGCAACAACAACGTCATTATCAACAGTATCAATAACAATAACTTCAATACCTAGAGTAATAACAGTGCACTCAGTTCACACACTGGGGTCCGGAGATCGAATCCCCGGTACGGCTGGAAAACATTAGGAGACGTTTCCGTAAGATACCTGCTGTCTGTGTTCACCCATCAGTATAAAATGGGTACCTGGGTGTTAGTCGATTAGTGTGGGTCGCATCCTGGGACAAAACTGATCTAATTTGCCTGAAATGCTCAGCATAACAAGCTTTCTATATAGTAGTATGCCATTGATGTCAGCTAGGCCTGTATACCTTGTACATGTACTTACAGAAATATATATTTTTATTAGTAATACTATCACCAGTAGTAAAAATATCATTAGCATTTACATCCATAACAACTCACCGAGGTTCTACAGATCGTAGGATGTCATCCGAAGTGGCTGTTACTCTTTTATGGTAGTGGTGTAGGACAGGTCGAGGAGAGTGCAGCGGTGGTGATAGTGAGGGAGGGCAGCCAGAAGGTCAAGCAGGCCAGCGGCATCAGCAGGCTCACCTGAAATATGAATGTGCACCTTCGATGGTCTGAGGTGTGGTAGGAGAGCCATGAAGCTCCTCGCATGATGATTCTCTATTGATATGGGTTTTTCAATATTGATGAAGCAAGCTATTGCCTTAATAATGTAAGCATTGCATTTGGTGTTCTTGAGGAGGGTGTGCCACTGACTCACTTTGCTCATGCTAGACTTTTTCCTCGCCCTAGTCGCTAATGCTCTAATCATCGTCGTCTTCGTCACTCATGCCAGATTCCTCATCGTTCTCGTCATTCATGTTAGACTCGTGCTTGTACTCACCTTTCTTGCCAGCCTCGTGAATGAGATGAACAACTTCCTGCATGCTTGCCTCAGGTACCCAGTCGAGTAACAACTGCAGCAACCTTGCCACATGTAATAGAACATTATGGTACTTAGTCATGTCTACTTTTGCTGCGCTGACACTGTTCTAACACACTCCTGATACTAACAGGGGGTTCTGGCACAACCGGAACTAGTGTAGGTGGTTCTTGTGTGGGTTGCATCACACATGCAAGTGTAAGCGGTGTGGGTGAGGGTGATGCTAGAATAGCAAGTGGCTGGGAAGACACAGGCGGTGATAGGAGCTCGACGTACGAGGAGAGTGCAGAAGACTTTAACTGGTCCTTAAGTGTCATCACAATATGCATTGCAATGAAATAGTTTTGGATTTCCTTGTGGGATGCTGAATATCGCTCCTCTATGCCTTGCCACGTCCAAACTGGCTTCACACTGAGAAACGCAGAAACAACTTCATCGTGAGGTAAGTCATTCGTGGTACAAGCAGATATCAGTTGTTCTACTGTTGCTTCATCAAAAGGTCTCAAGTGATGTCACGTATATCATCTTCAAAATTTCTTGAACCCTGCACTTTACATTTCTTTTATTCAGAACTTTGGACTTCAGACATTTCTCTAACCTGTCTAATAATTTATTTGGACACAGATGGTGTGTTTTATTGTACAGCTCTGCTTGTGTGACTGTCGTAGCATTTAAATCACCAAATGTCTGGTCCCAGATATAAACAAAAAATGTTAAATTCATTGGCAGGCGTAAGTGTTTATGAAGACCTTCAAATTCCTTCACTTCACATACCAGGTCTTCAGTGGATCTGTTGCTCTTCGTGTACCTTGTTATCTCTTGATGAGTATATCGCACAAACTCGTAGTTCAGCATTAGACACATCATATTCTTCAGGGATCGTCACCCTGAAGATTTCGATTTTTTTCTGGTCTTTAGGTGCAGAAAAAAGTGGCTTAAGTACAATTCTGGAATTCGTGTAAAAGATTTTTGACTAATGTTCTAGAGTTGTCATTGAGTTCATCCAGGATCTTACAAAACTTCATTATTCTAGGCAGAAACTTTCTGAATTTTGCTGAAACATCTGGGATCAGGTTATTTGGTTATTGTTCCAGCCATGGTACTGTGCTTTTTAATTATTCAGCAGCAACACCAATAACGCTAACAACATTATCGACAACAACCTCATTAGCAACAATATCAACACCAACAACTTCAACACAATACTCGCCAACACTGTCAACACCAGCAACATCAACATAAACAACAATATCAACACCAGATACTAATGCCGGAAAAAAATTCCCCCCCCCAGTACCAACAATACCACCAGTCCGATAACATTCTTCTTTGCAAATATACAGGGTCTAAAGCCAGCAACAAACAACAAAATACCTTTCATCCGTGGACTGCTTGCAGAGGCAAAGGCAATGTTCGCGGCTTTCACTGAGACCCACATAAAGGATCACTTGGACAACGAAATATGGATCCCAGGTTACAACCTATACAGATGTGACAGAGTGAACAGGCAAAAGGGGGGGGGGGTTGGCCTGTACATTGCAGAGTCACTTGTTTGCACAGAACTGCTAAATGCCTCAAATGATGTAGTGGAAGTTTTAGCAGTAAAGGTCGAGAACCAAAACCTAGTCATTGTGGTAGTCAACAAGCCTCCGGATGCAACATCCCAGCAATTCCAGGAACAGCTGTTAAAGATTGACCACTGTCTGGAAAATCTTCCAGCTCCTGCACCCAACATCTTGCTCCTGGGGATTTCAACTTAAGGCACCTAAAATGGAGGAATATAGCAAATAATATTGTTGCAGTAATAACACCAGGAGCAGCTCTGATGAAAACTCACACTCACACGAGCTTTTAAATCTCTGCACAAAATTCAATTTAAACCAGCAAATAATAGAGCCTACTAGACTGGAGAATACACTAGACCTCATCTTCACTAACAATGATGATCTGATAAGAAATGTCACCATATCAAAAACAATATACTCAGATCACAACATAATTGAGGTTCAGACATGTATGCGTGGAGCCCCAGACCGACATAATGAGACTAGTCACGAGGGAGCATTCACCAAATTCAACTTCAATAACAAAAACATAAAGTGGGACCAAGTAAACCAAGTCCTAACCGATATAAGCTGGGAAGATATATTAAGCAACACAGACCCCAACTTATGCCTAGAACAGATTAACTCGGTGGCACTCGATGTATGCACAAGGCTTATTCCTCTAAGAAAAAGGTGGAGTAGATGTAAAATAGAAAGAGACAGGCGCTCCCTTTACAGGCGACGGAAAATAATAACAGAGCGGCTAAAAGAGGCCAATATATCTGAAATGCGTAGGGAGACACTGGTCAGAGAAATAGCAAGCATCGAACTTAAGCTAAGAGAATCCTTTAGGAGTCAGGAATCGCGGGAAGAACTAAAAGACATAAATGAAATCGAAAGAAACCCAAAGTATTTCTTCTCCTATGCCAAATCAAAATCGAGAACAACGTCCAGTATTGGGCCCCTACTTAAACAAGATGGGTCCTACACAGATGACAGCAAGGAAATGAGTGAGCTACTCAAGTCCCAATATGACTCAGTTTTTAGCAAGCCGCTAACCAGACTGAGAGTCGAAGATCAAAATGAATTTTTTATGAGAGAGCCACAAAATTTGATTAACACAAGCCTATCCGATGTTATCCTGACGCCAAATGACTTCGAACAGGCGATAAATGACATGCCCATGCATTCTGCCCCAGGGCCAGACTCATGGAACTCTGTGTTCATCAAGAACTGCAAGAAGCCCCTATCACGAGCCTTTTCCATCCTATGGAGAGGGAGCCATGGACACGGGGGTCGTCCCACAGTTACTAAAAACAACAGACATAGCCCCACTACACAAAGGGGGCAGTAAAGCAACAGCAAAGAACTACAGACCAATAGCACTAACATCCCATATCATAAAAATCTTTGAAAGGGTCCTAAGAAGTAAGATCACCACCCATCTAGAAACCCATCAGTTACACAACCCAGGGCAACATGGGTTTAGAACAGGTCGCTCCTGTCTGTCTCAACTATTGGATCACTACGACAAGGTCCTAAATGCACTAGAAGACAAAAAGAATGCAGATGTAATATATACAGACTTTGCAAAGGCCTTGGGGAGTTCCACATACTATCAGCAAGGGTTTTGATTCTGTATTGTTTATTTTGACAATTTGTTTCCTGTTGCTAAGACAGGACTTAAACCAGTCTATGGAACCTGTGCTGATGGCTTCAAGTTTCTTACATAATACATTGTGGTTGACAGTATCGAAGGCCATTCCTACGAGGTTCCCTTTCGACATTTCAGTTCTCATGTAATCCATTAGATTAATTAGGTAGGTGTCGGTTGAATAAGATTTCATAAAGCCTGATTGATAGCTATGGAGAATGTTGTTGTCATTAAGGTACTTAACTACTTGAGCGTACACCGCCCTCTCTAGAATTTTGGATATTATACTGAGTATACTAACAGGCTATAGTTGCTTACATCAGACCTACTATTTTTCTTGAAGAGAGGAGCAACTCTGGCCTCCTTGAACCCCTCCGGTACGGTATTAGTGGTGATTGATAGATTTATTATGTGAGCAATAGGGATTGACAATTCAGAAGAACCATCTTTTAGGAACTTAGACGGGATGTTACCAGGGCCGGTTCTCTTAGTTGGGTTTAACTTGCTTAGTTCATTTTGCATGAAGTCATGAGATAAACTTACTAGTTGACAACTGCTTGGGTTACCCCTTTATTGGTATATTATGTTTGAAACTTATCAGAGTCTGTGTTAAAGGTATTTGATGCAGCTGGTAGTTTACTTACTAGTGTTGATGCAACAGATGTGTAGTAGGAATTAAAACAATTTGCCACTGTAGTTGTTTCGTGGCATACCTCGTTATCGATATTTAGTGCTATGTTAGACCTATCTACGGGTTTATGGCTATACCTCAACTGTTTTAATTGTTGCCAGAGCTTTCTAGGGTTGTTCTTGCACTCCTCGATTTTTGAGCAGTAGTGCCTTGCCTTTGGTTCTTTTATAAGCCTCTGTACTCTGTTCCTCACCCTTTGGAATTCATTTAGCGCTACAATATCCTGTCTGCCTTCAATCTTTTTAGCAGCTGGTCTCTGAATTTCATATTATCTAATATCTCAGTAGTCATCCAGGGTTCAGTTCTTCGTTTAATCGTAATCTCTTTAACTGGTACAATATTATCAAGGATGGTAGCGAACAATGTTTTAATTTTTCTCAGGAATCCGTGCAACTTGTTATCACTGTCCAGTCACAGTTGTGTAGCCTATTTACCAGTGTTTCTTTACTGTAGTTTCTAGTTGACATTTTTATTGTCCCGTGTAGGCGTATCCCTAGTGATTTTCCTGATGAAATGATCACTAAGACCTGTGGTAATGACGCCTGATTGACTAATGTTCTCAGAGCGGTAACAAAGTATGTGGTCAGTTAGGGTGGCTGAAAACTGTGTGATCCGGGTTGGTGCATTAATTAGGTGAGTGTAATTATTTAAACCTAGAATTTGCTTATACCTTTCACATAGCCCGTTTTTTTTCTTTTGAGAACAGATATTGAATTCTCCCCAATATTACTGTCTCGCAGTAGTTATCAAATTCGGACAAGACTCTGGAAAAGTCTGCTAGGAACTGATAATGGGTGGGAGGGCGGTGTGGAAATTTATTTGGTCCCTAAAGTTCCACAGGACAGATCCGGCATGGCCGTAATGGAACGGCTGAGCTGGGTGGCTCTTAAACTCACCCAAACAAAAAGTGTTCTCCCCAAAAAATTCTTCCTTTTCGGGATGGGAAATTTTTTAAAGGGCCCCCCTTCGGGAGGGTAGATTTTCGAGTTAAAAAAGGGGAAAGGCCTAATTTAAAAATTAGACCCTGCCAAAATGGGGGGAAAATTGGTATTTTGAACCCTGGTTTTTAGCTGGGAGTGCAGCCCAATTTAAGAAAAGGGGTCAAAGGGCCCGCTTTTCCCTTTTTGCGCAAATACAGGGTTTAAAACCCCCCTCCCCCCCCTTGGAATGGAAAAATTTCTGGTGAGGATCACTATAGTTGATGCAGGAAATTAAGGCCTCCCTTTTTCCAGCTGGCCCAGGCCTTTGGGGATTTTGGGGGGAGGATCGGGGTTTGCTGCACACCCAATAAGTATTTTCCTTTAGCGGGAATGGCTTTTGAAGTTATCGGGGGAAAAACCCCCATATGGAAAAATTTCGGGGTCACGGGCATTGTTAAAATTTGGGGAATAAGGCCCCCGGTTTAAAAGGGGGTTTGCAAGTGGGGAAATTTGGAGGAAATTTCCAAACAAATTTCCAAAAAAGTGGTTTTTTTGGAAACTATTTGGAAAACTGTTTAAGCATTTTGGGCAGGCCCCCCAGATCGGAAAAAAAAAAAAAAAAAAAAATAAATTTTTTAAAAAAGGGCCAAAAAAAGAAAAGTTTTTAAGAAAAAACAAAAAACCGTTTAAAAAGGTTTGGGTTAAGTTTGACCCCTGGCCCAGAGTTCACAGACAAAAAGCTGACTATACACAGAAGTTGTCATTTGCGAATTTACAGGAGGCCGGGTAGGCTAAGAAATTGGAATTTAATTATTTAGGTTTACAAGTAACCAATGGGAGACTTGTGTTAATTACTTACGGGATTTGCAAGGTAGCCAAGTTAGGCTAGGCTTGGCAATTTTTTAAAAACATTTATAGTGCTAGGACAGTTTTTAACCTAGTTATTTTTATGGGGATTCTAAACCCAGGTAAATTAACTTGCACCTAGTTGGGGGGGGGGGGGTTGGATTTACCTCATCCAACCCCCATCAGACTGAGTAAGCAGGCCAGCTGTTTACATACATTATTCATTTACTTTTTTCACAAGTTGAATTGTAATTTTTTTGGGCTAATTAAGTGTTTTAAATTTTTGTTCTGCACTTTTTATTGGTGATTTTCATTTCTTTGATTAAAGTAATGGGGGATTTGTAAATTTTGTACCTGGCTGGGGGTTAAGCCGTAATTTTGCGGGCTTGTACGGGAAAATTGCTAGGTTAAGCTTTCACCCCGATACACATTTCGTTTGGGGATTTGAGGCTAACTGTACTTTTTTTTATTCAGATAGAGTCAATATAAAAAGGGAATTGTTAAAGTTGTTGAAAACCTTGAGACCGTTCTTTCTCACCTAATCGTTTGAGCTGTGGGGGGGGCTAATTAAAGTACAAATTGTACCGGACTTAAACTAAACCGCAACTAGGGTGGTGAAGATGAGTACTACTCCCCCCGCCTAATCAATTAAAGGGGTCATGGAGCCAAAAGGGGGCGCCTGATAAAGCAGGGAGGAGTGTCGTACGTCAGAAAGATCAAGAGGACTGGGGGGAACGGAGAGTTGCCTGAAACCTTTGAGAAAAGACTGGAGGCCTTGAGAGTTTTTTCCCTTTTTGAGACAGGGGCCCTATACTACGGGTGAGCGAATATCAGTCAAAAAGTAGCACGGACGGACAAAAGATGAACGAAGGGCAAGGAAAAGCGGGTTAAACCCCTTGCGGCAGTTAATAAAACTTGAAGGCCGGTACAGCAGGGGGAGCAAATTTTAAAGGGAAACACGAAAACAGCACCCTTTTAAAGTGTTCCAGATTGCCCCGTTGAATTTTTCCAACTTCGAAGGGAACCCTTAAACAGGTACATTGCTTTCGGGGATCATTTAAAAAGCCCAGATAGATACAGAGACATTTGTCAGAGCCATAAAATTTACAATATTTACGTTCCCGCAAAAACCAAAAACCCACACCAAATTACCCAAAATGCCAAAGACCAATTTAAAAGGGCACGTTTTGGGGGAACACTGAGGAATAAAGGTAGCTTACTTTTTCTTGTTGGTCAGAGGCTTGCGCCATGACCGTCAGAGCCTAGAGAAGTTTCCAAACGAAGTTATGAGTGGAATTCTTAAAGATTTACAGAATTTGGGTAAGTGAAAGGTTCAAGTCAGGTGTTCAGAAAAAACTGGGTGCACTACAGGCATAGTTACACTTAAAAAAACAGCGAAAAAGGTTACGATACAAAAATCGTTGAGGGGGTTGGGGGATCTCGTTTCTCATTTTGAGTTAGGTGTGAAGAGGGAAAACACCACCATCACCACATAAAACCCAGACAGTCACTCAAAGTCTCGAGAGATCAGTCTAAAACTCTACGACTAACTTGGGAAAGAAGTGTCTAAGGTAAGAACCTCTAACAGAACCTTTGAGGGACTCTCCCGAATATGTGGGTTTTGCGAAGGTGAACACCTAGCACGAGTTGGGAGAAAAAAACACTGGCTAGGCAACAGAGACAAGGGGGTAACTCTGCTTCAAGTTTGTGGGGAAAATTTTCGAGAGACTGGGCACCCACTCAGTAGTGTCGATCTGTTGCAAAGGTAAACACCATATGCACTATTCCCAAATTTAAGGGAACCCCCGGCTAGTAGGGATATCTCTCAGGTTGAGAAAGAAAGTGAGTCCCCAAACCTAATGGTAGCCCGTGATTAGTGGGAGTGAAGTCCTAATCTGAGTAGAAACACGGGGGTGCGCCCCTACCTACAGCTGGCAAAAGGGTTGTGAAGGGGAAAGTCCCAAACAACCCTTACTCTTTGACCCCCGGGCAAAGTATCCCCTTTTTAAAAAAAGAAGTTGGGGGTAAATTAAAGTTGAAGGAAAGGGGAAATTAAATATGATGTTGGGGGGGGATAATCAGGTCCCACCCCAAAACTTATGTGTGGTGGAGTCACAGTCAAATTAGGTGGGGCACGCAGAACATACAGCCTTGGTGGTAGAGACGTACCCCCCGGGAATTACAGTGAGGGTCTTGCGCGCGCAAAACGTTGAAAACCTTGCATAAGCTGGCAGACCCGGGGGTTACCCCCTGACAAGTCAGAAATTAGGGATCCCGGTGGGAGCCGCAAATAGATGACTTTTTGTTACACACGGACGTTTTTAAGGGGGAATTTTTTAACAGATCCCCCTGGATAAGCATAGGCGGGAGGATTCCACCTGAATTCCCGCCACGCCCCAAAGAGGAGGGAACTGCCCCCAAAGGGGGGAGGGGGTAATGAATACCAGTATACACTTTTAACCCCCAGGGGAAAGGGAAACCCGGTAGGTTGACGAACACTCGGCCACCCCCCTTTGGGAAAAAACTTGTACAGGTGCGTAAAAAGGGAGATAGATTGCCTTTTAATCCAGGGGGAACCTCTACTGGGACAAAGGGTTAGGGGAAGTGGGCCCCGGGTGGGAAAATATGAGCCACTCACAAAGGTAGACATACAAAAACGTTAAAGTTAAAGAAAAGGGTGCTAAAACCCCCGGGAAACCCCAATTTACACCCCAAGGTCCACGCAGGGAAACTGGACAGTTTGAAGTTAGACCGGATCTGCTCAAAGAGAGTGGGCCCGGACGGCACTCGTGTCCAGGTCTGCCCTGGGGCTCGTGGAAGGTTAACTTGATTTAGACTTAGGCCCCCTTCGCCGCGGGGGGAGGGAATGTATTTGGCCTTTAAAATTCCACAGGAAAGATCCGGGTGGCCGTAATGGAATGGCTGACTGGGTGGTCTTTAAACCCCCCAAACAAAAAAACGTTCTCCCCCAAAAATAAACCATTTCCCTCCCCGGGTTGGGGTGGATGGGAGGGGATTTTTTTATTTATGATTTAGCCTTTAGGGAAGGAGAGGTAGTTTTTACTGTTGTAATTTAAAATTAGGTTTTCAAGGCAACTGAGATAAAAAAATGAACCCCAAGACCCCAGCATAGGTATAATGGCCCCATAATGTAGGCAAACACTGGTAAGTTAGCAGGGGAAAATGCAGCCCCAGTTTGAAGAAAGCAGGGTCTGGAAGAGAGACCAGCTTTTTCTTCTAAGACAGATACAAACTGGACAATACGTGCCTAGATCAGCAGTACGGCGCCCCCAAGTTCTTCACGTTCGAGACTGGGGAAATCTGGTAGAGGCAACCTCGATGTACCGAGATGACCTCTGTCAGACCCATACAGTAAGACAAGACTTCCACTTTATCTTCGTAGATTTCGGCCATGTCTGGGAGATTGTGAAGTAGTTTTGATCTGTGGGTCCTGAGTTGCAGCTGGCAGTGAAACCCAGTTAAGTACCAGTGTCTCTCGTCAGTCTGAAGCTAGTGTCCGTGTCTGCATAGTATACGAGGGGATACACACCCCTTGGATATTAGGAAAATTTCTGAGGTGCAGGCAGGTCACTAATAACGATGAATATTTGCAGAAATTCAGGCTTCCCGTTTTGGCACGTGGTTTTATCTGAGGGGAAGCCCCAAAGGGGCTAAAGGCTAAACTTAGGGAAGTTGAAGATCAGGATAAATAGCAGCAACACTAAGTAATTTAGACTTTTTATACGTGTATCAGGCGAGTTTCTTGCAACATCAATCATTTTGTGAAAATCTGTCCATAGCCACTTGTGGGAGGCTTGAGGTTACCCACCGTCAGAGCTCGTGTCAACAAGAGTTGCCAGGGAGCGACTCACTTGGGAGGCAGTCCAAACAAATTTTCACAGCGGTTACTAGAGCCTAATTAATGAGGGTTTGGTCTTAGGAAGCAGCACTTCAAACCATAGAATCTCCAGTTTATTGTCATATAAATTAGGTCTTGGGTTGTAGGCTGTCTTTTCTTATGTAGGAACATACCCCACCACCTTTTCTATCCCTACTTGCTTGCTAGGAAACACGTCCAGGGTTTCCATCTTTACCCGGGGTATACCTAGAGAGGGTTTTGGGGGTTAACGCCCCCACGGCCCAGTCTGTGACCAGACCTCGCAGTCGAATTAAGGCCTGATCAACCAGGCTGTTACTGCTGGCCCTTGCCAGAGATCGAATCATGGACACTCAGCGTGTGAAGCTAGAACGTTGCCTACCAGCTCACGGTCCCCCAACTGATAATTATGATTAACCCACAGCCATCAATCGTGCAGTGAGCTACATAACTATCTCAAACACCTATTATCAACTTCTTAAGCGTATTTTATTCTTATAAATAGTGTGTGGTCTTGTTCAGGTCTTCTCCGGTTTCTCTAAAAGAACTGCTTCCATTTTCTATTAAAGGAAGCATGGTAAACAACGTCAAATAGTAGTGTCAAACCATAAATTTTTGTGATGAATGGTTTAAAAAACCGACAAATTTAAGACTGAAACACTAATGCAACATATGAGAATCTTTATTGAGGAAACGTTTAGCCACACATTGCCTTCATCAGTCCAATACAAATCAGAAGGGTGTAAGAAGAGAGAGAGTTTGAGGTAAGCATCCCTCAGCCCTGATCGATTGTCCATCCCATCACTCATAGTAGGAATTACAGCAAAGGCTGTAGACGTGTGCCTTATATCCAGTATGAGGTGAGGTGAATAGGAGGAGGCGGGGTCAATAGTGTGGACAAGGGGAAGAATCCTTTGATGTTGCATGAATGTTGCATTGTCTTGCAATGGTTTAAAAAATATTTTTATCAGGGAAAAAGAGGTAAACATACTTACAGTACAAAATTTATCATATACAGCCAGGAAAAAAACATGCGTAGATAACCTTGAAATAACCCAAATAGTCAACCATTGGGTCTTGATTTCCATTTCACGAATCAACAACATACATGAACGACGTAAATTTCTCAAAACTTTATTATCTTTGACACTATAAAACTTCGAAACAATATTTTTTTTTGAAAACTCCCATAAAAATAAAAAACTTCAATGCATGGTTGAAACAAAATAAATACATTAACTGACTCTTAGAAGACAGAAAAAAATCAATGACGAACGCTTCTCTTCAACTTCAAGCTTTGACATATCACCCTGATTATTATAATTATTATAATCAAGGAAAGCGCTAAACCCTGAGGATTATACAGCGCCTGGGGGGGGATGTGGAAGGAGGCAGTCAGGCTTAATTCAGGGAACGAGCCACAGATCCATTCCCTAAATCAAGAGCCCCTCACCAACAAAATATCACACTGGAGAAGTTGCGACGGGATATATACAAAAGAAGCCGAGGGGGGGGGGGGAGGGGGGGGGTTGGTAATGGTAGTGGAAGCAGAGATATTAGTAATTACTGAAAATACATAATCTCAATGTACTACTTGCAAATAAATAAATAAAGTATTTGGAAACTATTAGAGGAAGGAAAAAGGAAAAGAAGATATATTTCTATGAATCATTTAATTAAATCTCCCCCTCCAAGAATGCATAATAAATAGGCTTCTGTTTCACGTTGATTCGTAATAACTCTTAGGATGGTTTCTGTCTGCCAAACTACAGCCTATGTATGGTAAATGTTGACCCAGGAGAGAGGATATGTTGCAGTGCCTTGGGTGCAGTAACATAAGACCACCCAGGACACCCCAAGAAAGTCGGTACCTGACCAGCCGGGCTGTGGTTCGTACGTTGGATTGCGTGCAGCCAGCAGTAACAGCCTGGTTGATCAGGCCCTGATCCACCATGAGGCCTGGTCACAGACCGGGCCGCGGGGGCGCTGACCCCCGGAACTCCCTCCAGGTAAACTCCAGGCATCATCAAGGACTGTCTGTTTTATCTTCATTGTGGTCTGTCTTCAGTTTTGGTCCCCCGCAGGATGGCCCACCCACACCAGTCCGACTGCACTGAATTGGTGAACATGGACAGTAGGTGTAAGGAAACATTCCTGTAACTACCCGTACCGGGATGAACACGATATTTAGTATGTGATGCGAGACGTCCTACTGATCCACGGGCCACCGCCATCAGTATACATGTAGCTCAAAATGGAAGTGAAGTCTTCCTGTCAGCAATTCTCCTTGTTAATTTTCCGCCAACACGGTGTAAGTATTTAAGTTTATTCAGGTAGCAGATTCACATACAGTTTACATAAATTATCATACAAAGCAAGTGTAAGTATAAGAATACCTGGGATAACCCCAAAAAAGTCTACAAAGTGAACTTAAAAAAAAATAAATTTTTATTCCGTAAGGTTCTTGTAATATCTTTCTACCCAGTAAACTGCTCTCCAGTAAACTCCTCACAGTAAACCTCCATCTCAGTAAACTCTCTCCAGGTAAACTCCTCCAGGTAACTCTCTCCAGTAAACTTTCTCCATGTAAGACTCTCTTCAGGTAAACTCTCTCGCAGGTAAACTCACTCCAGGTAAAACTCACTCCATAACACTCTCTCCAGGTAAACTCTCCTACCAGGTAAACTCACTCAGTAACTCCTCTCCAGGTAAACCTCTCCAGTAAACTCTCTCAGGAAACTCTCTCCAGATAAACCTCTCCAGGTAAACTCTCTTCCAGGTAAACTTCTTCAGGTAAACTCTCTCCAGGTAAACTCTCTCCAGGTAAACTCTCTCCAGGTAAACTCTCTCCAGGTAAACTCTCTCCAGGTAAACTCTCTCCAGGTAAACTCTCTCCAGGTAAACTCTCTTCAGGTAAACTCTCTCCAGGTAAACTCTCTCCAGGTAAACTCTCTCCAGGTAAAACTCTCTCCACGAAACTCTCTCCAGTAAACCCTCTTCAGGTAAACTCTCTCAGGTAAACTCTCTCGCAGGTAAACTCTCTCCAGGTAAACACTCCAGATATACTCTCTCCAGTAAACTCTCTCAGGTAAACTTTCTTCAGGTAAACTCTCTCCAGGTAAACTCTCTCCAGATAAACTCTCTCCAGGTAAACTCTCTCCAGGTAAACTCTCTCCAGGTAAACTCTCTCCAGATAAACTCTCTCCAGGTAAACTCTCTCCAGGTAAACTTCTTCAGGAAAAACCTCTCTCCAGTAAACTCTCTCCAGTAAACTCTCTCCAGTAAACTCGCTCCAGTAAACTCTCTCCAGGTAAACTCCTCCAGGTAAACTCTCTCCAGGTAAACTCTCTCAGGTAACCTCAAACACTGCACCATCCCAGATGCAACATCCCACAGGCAATTCCAGGAACAGCTGTTTAATAATTGACCATTGTCCGAAATCTTCCAGCTCCTGCACCCACATCTTGCCCCTGGGGGATTTCAACGTAAGGCACCTAAAATGGAGGAATTATAACAAATAATATTGTGCAGTAATAATACCAGGAGGCAGCTCTGATGAAAACTCACATCTCACACGAGCTGTTTAATCACTGCACAAAATCATATAAACCAGCAAAAGAATAGAGCCTACTATACAGGAGAATAACTAGACCTCATCTTCACTAACAATGATGATCTGATATAAATGTCACCATATCAAAAACAATATACTCAGATCACAACATCATTGAGTTCATCGGACCTAATGTATGCGGGATCCCCAGACCGACAAAATGGAGACTAGTCACGAGGAGCATTCACCAAATTCAACTTCAATAACAAAAACAATAAAGTGGGGACCAGTAAAAACAGTCCTAACCGATATAAGCTGAAGATAAACTAACCACACAGACCCAAACTTATGCCTAAAAGCTTACTTGGCGTGGCTCTCGATGTATGCACAAGCTTATTCCTCTAAGAAAAAGATGAGTAGTGGAAAATAGAAAGAGACAGCGCTCCCTTTACCAGGCGACGGAAAAGAATAACAGAGCGCTAAAAAGCGTCAATATATCTGAAATGGCGCAGGGAGACACTGTCTGAGAATAGCAACAATCGAACTTCAGCTAAAAGAATCATTATGAGTCAGGATCGCGGGAAGAACTAAAATCCAAAAATGAAATCGAAAGAAACCCAAAGTATTTCTCTCCTATGCCATATCAAAATCGAGAACAACGTCCAGATTGGGCCCCCTACTTAACCAAGATGGGGTCCTACACAGATGACAGCAAGGAAATGAGTGAGCTACACAAGTCCCAAGATGACTCCAGTTTTAGCAATCCGCTAACCCTGACGAGAGTCGAAGATCAAATGAATATTTTAGAGAGAGCCACAAAATTGATTAACACTAGCCTACCGATGTTTATCCTGACGCCAATGACTCGAACAGGTCGATAAATGACATGCCTCCTGCACTCTGGCCCAGGTGCCAGGACTCATGAACATCTGTGTTCATCAGACTGCAAGAAGCCCCTATCACGAGCCTTTTCCATCCTATGAGAGGTAACAATGGACACGGGGTCGTCCCCTCATTTGTACTAAAAAACAACAGACATAGCCCCACTCCACAAAGGGGGCATAAAGCAACAGCACAAGAACTACAGACAATACACTAACATCCCATATTAATAAAAACTTTGAAAGGGGCCTAGGGGGGAGAACAAGATCACCACCCATCAAAACCCATCAGTTACACAACCCAGGGCAACATGGTTTAGAACAAGGTCGCTCCTGGCTGTCCTCACTACTGGAATCACTACGACAAGGTCCTAAAATGCACTAGAAGACAAAAAGAATGCAGATGTAATAATACAGACTTTGCAAAAGCCTTCGACAAGTGTGACCATGGCGTAATAGGCCAAAATGCGCGCTAAAGGAAAAAAGGGAAAAG
Organism: Cherax quadricarinatus; assembly: GCF_026875155.1. Lineage (NCBI taxonomy): Eukaryota > Metazoa > Arthropoda > Malacostraca > Decapoda > Parastacidae > Cherax > Cherax quadricarinatus. The sequence goes on from NC_069479.1 coordinate 2,996,850, forward strand.
TCGGTCGGGATCTTAAAATTTTTCCTCACTAACAGAACACAGAAGTATCGTAAACAGAGTAAAGTCCGGGCATACGTGAAAACTCTGTTCCCACAGGGCACAGTACTCCCCCACTGTTCCTCTCCTCAAATCCGACATAGACAAGGATTTTCGCCACACACCGTGTTTTCCCTTTGCAGATGACACCCCAATCTGCAGACTGTCTTCCATTGCAGACACTGAAAGGCCCCAGGGGACATCAACCAATCTTTCTGGCTGCAGAAAACAATATGAATTTCAACGATGAGAAATTTCAATTACTCAGTAGGTAAACAGGGGAAATTTAAAATCTTCATCAAGTACAAAAAAATTTTGGCCCAAAATAGAGCAAAAAAACCCCAACGTCAAAGACCTGGGGTGATTAGCGGGGGATCTACCTTAAAGGGACCATAACATTGTATCAATCCATCGCTAGAAAAATGACGGATGGTAATGAAACCCTTTCAAAACGGGGAGGCCAACCCATGAGACCTCTTCGGCCCTTTGTTCTATCTAGCTGGAAATGCGCACTCTAACAGCCCCTTAAAGGCGGTGAAATTGCCGCCCAAAAAAAAGCAGAGAACTTTCAGGGCGCGCATAACGGAGAAAAAAACCCCCAAAATTTACTGGAGCGTTTGAGGTTTAAACCTGTATTCCGGGAACCAAAGGGGGGAGAATACATGATTAAACCCTGAAAATCCAGAGGGACTATACCGAACTTGCCACAAATCCTCACTACCGAAGCAAAGACTTGGCGACGATGCACCTCCCCCCCAAAGAAAAGCGGGGGGTTTACTAGCACTTAAAGACCTACAAAAGTGCAGGGCCCCAGAAGTTCAAAATGCCCCAGCCAAAAGGGGGATTTCCAACAGACCCCCCGGCAGTCTTCAAGCTGGGAGGGCAAGCCCTAAAGTCATTCCTATCAGCCGGGCTGTGGGTCGTACGTTTTTTTGCGTGCACCAGCAGCAAAAACCGGTTATCAGGGCCCCGATCCCCCCCCCCGGAGCCCCGGGCACAGGGGCCCGGGCCGCGGGGGGGTTGACCCCCGAAATCTCTCCAGGTAAAACCCCGGTAATCGAAAATCAGTTACATATGTGAGAAAAGTTATTAGATATAGTGGTGGAAGTATGAATGTATGAGGTTAGTTTAAATGTTTATTTTGCACCCATACCCATCCGTGGGCGGTAGTCACACCCCTACCCATCCTGTGGCTGGTAGTCACCCCATACCCATCCTGTGGGCGGTAGTTTTCCACATACCCATCCTGTGGATGGGAGTTGCCCCTTACCCCCCTGTGGGTAGTCACCCCATACCCCATCCGTGGGCGGGAATCACCCCATACCCATCCGTGGGGGGTAGTTGCCCCTACCCATCCTGTGGGCGGGAGTTACCCCATACCCATCCTGTGGGTGGTAGTTTCCCCATACCCATCCTGTGGGCGGTAGTCACCCCATACCCATCCTGTGGGTGTAGTTGCCCCATACCCATCCTGTGGCGTTTTACCCCATACCCATCCTGTGGGCGGTAGTTACCACCTACCCATCCTGTGGGGGGTAGTTGCCCCTAACCCATCCTGTGGTGGTAGTCACCCCATACCCATCCTGTGGGGTAGTTGCCCCATACCCATCCTGTGGGCGTAGTCACCCCATACCCATCCTGTGGGGGGTATTCCCCGTACCCATCCTGTGGGGTAGTCACCCCCTAACCATCCTGTGGCGGTAGTCACCCCATACCCATCCTGTGGTGGGAGTTCCCTACCCATCCTGGGGGGGTAGTCACCCCATACCCATCCTGTGGGCCGTAGTCACCCCATACCCATCCTGTGGGCGGTAGTTACCACATACCCATCCTGTGGGCGGTAGTCATTCATACCCATTCTGTGGGTGGTAGTTGCTCTGTACCCATCCTGTGGGCGGTAGTCACCCCATACCTATTCTGTGGGCGGTAGTCACCCCATACCTATCCTGTGAGCGGTAGTTACCCCATACCCATCCTTAGGGTGGTAGTCACCCCATACCTATCCTGTGGGCAGTAGTTGCCCCATACCTATCTTGTGGGCGGTAGTCACCCCATACCTATCCTGTGGGTGATAGTTACCCCATACCCATCCTGTGGGCGGTAGTTACCCCATACCCATCCTTAGGGTGGTAGTCACCCCATACCAATCCTGTGGGTGGTAGTCACCCCATACCTATCTTGTGGGCGGTAGTCACCAATACCCATCCTGTGGGTGGTAGTCACCCCATACCAATCCTGTGGGTGGTAGTTACCCCATACCTATTTTGTGGGTGGTAGTCACCCCATACCTATCCTATATTTTAATAGTAGTCGATTCTCAGGTAAGATATATGGACCATGTATTTTGTAACAGAGACAGAAAGGTCAGACAGAGAGCGTGCCTACCTGGAGTTGGTGTTGGTGACATAGTCAGCAGGTTGGATAATATTATGGCAGGTAATGGGAACAAGCCCATTATCTGTCTTAGTGCTGGTGGTAATGACATTGGGAAGGGTAGGAAAGAGGAACTGCTGGATAAGTACAGGTCAGCCATAGAAGTAGTTAGGTCTTAGGGAGGGATGCCAGTCATATGTAGCATCTTGCCTAGAAAGGGAGTGGGCAATGAATGGATGTCTAGGGCAATTTGGTAAAAAATCGCGGGCTAGACAGGTACGCAAGGAATTTGCAATCCCATTCATTGATAACGGGGCCTATTCTTTGGCAAACGTGATATGTATGAAAGGGAGGGGGTTCACTCTCGGGGAGGAGTGGTTGCATTAGCCAATTAAATTTTGAGGGGGTAATTGATGCTTGTCTAGAAATTTAAAACTGATAGATTATAGGGTAATGGGTGTTTGTGGGAAACATCAAGCTGCAGCATTAGGGTTAGAAACAGCAGTTATTACCGGGATACCTCAGGATTTTTAAAGACAATATTCAAAATAAAGTTGCTAGTAATGGCAAATCCATTGATCAACAAACAAAGAGAGATAGCAGAGGGCAATGAGCGACTAGCTTCCTTAAGGTTTACTATACAAATAGTAGGAGTCTAAGAATAAGATAGATGAGCTAAGATTACTTGCAAGTGCAGGTAATATAGATATTATTGGTATAACAGAGACCTGGTTCAACCTGAAAGATAGAGAAATGCCTTCTGAATGCAACATACAAGGTTATAAACTATTCCACACTGATAGGGTCAACAGGAAGGGTGGTGGAGTAGCGATGTAAGTCAGAGAAAATTTAAATTGTCTTAGACATGATATAAGATTAGAAACATCGAACACAGAATTTGTTTGGCTACAGTTTCTCGAGGGATGTGACAAATTAATTTTGGGTGTGATTTATAGGCCCCCAAACCTTGATAGGGATTGCAATAAGCTGTTATGGGACGAAATTCATTAGGAATCTAGATATGAAAATGTTGTGTTAATGAAAGATTTTAACTCTAGACAAATTGATTGGAACAATATGACAGAAAATCTTAAGTCTAGTGGCTTTCTTGATGTGGTTCAGGATTGCTTATTAGAACAGGTTGTGACAGAACCAGCTAGAGGAAACACTCTGCTTGACTTGGTTCTTGCCAACAAAGAGTCACTAATTTAAAAATCTTGAGGTTAATGAGCTTGGGGAAAGTGATCACAAATCACTTAGTTTCAATATATCATGGAATTACCCAGATAACTGCAATCAAATCTCTGTCCCTGATTTTCGCTTGGCCGACTTCATGGGACTGAAAAATTACCTGGGTGGGCTAAATTGGGATGTCCTACTATGGGTCAGGTAGGGGATCTTGGTTGCCAATATGACGTTTTCAGAGCATAGTTCAGCTGCCCAGACAAATTTCGTTCTGAGTAGGGAATTAGATCTAACAAAAATGATCCCAAAAGGATGAAAAATAGATTAAAACATCTCATTGGTCAAAAGAGAGGTATATATATGCGCATCAAAGAGGGATGGCAGTTAAGAAATCATATATTCAATTAAAGAGAGAAATAAAAAAAAGAAAAAGAAAAGCAAAAAGAGATTATGAGGCTAAGGTCACAAGGGATTCAAAGACTAACCCAAAGGGGTTCTTTCAGGTATACAGAAGTAAGATTAGGGACAAGATTGGCCCACTTAAGAGTAACTCTGGTCAGATCACTGACAGTGTTATAAGGATATGTGTGAAATTCTCATTACCTACTTCCTCTCAGTTTTCACCCAGGAAAATACTAGCGATATTCCTGAAATAATAGATGATCGAGAACAGGATAATAAACTATGTATGATTGCGGTAACTAGTGAAATGATCCTCAGACAAACAGAGAAACTAAATCCTAACAAATCCCTGATGAACTGTTTGCAAGGGTGTTAAAGGAATGTAAAGAGGAACTTAGTGTACCTTTGGCTTATCTTTTTAACACATCACTACAAACTGGCATAGTGCCTGATAAGTGGAAAATGACAAATGTAATACCTATTTACAAGGCAGGTGACAGATACTTGGCTTCAAACTATAGACCAATAAACCTTATCTCCATAGTGGGAAAATTTATGGAATCAATAACTGCCGAAGCAATTCGTAGCCATCTTGATAGGCACAGATTGATTAATGAATCTCAACATGGTTTTACAAAGGGGCGTTCCTGTCTTACGAATTTACTCATTTTTTTCTCTAAGGTGTTTGAGGAGGTAGATCATGGTAATGAATATGATATTGTGTATATGGACTTCAGTAAGGCTTTCGATAGAGTTCCACACCAGAGGCTATTGAGGAAACTTAAGGCACACAGAATAGGAGGAGAAACTTTTTCCTGGGAAGAGGCATGGCTGACAAATAGGCAGCAGAGAGTTTGCATAAATGGGGAGAAATCAGAATGGGGGCACGTCACAAGCGGTGTTCTTCAGGGGTCAGTGTTGGGCCCATTGTTGTTCACAATTTACATAAACGACATAGATTAGGGAATAAATAGCGAATAAATAGCGATAAGCTGTCCTAATATACAAGTACAGTTAGAAATAGAAATACAAATAGCCAGATCTTCACTTTCAGGAGGTTATTTGTAGAATATTCAAGGGGTTATTAGTAGAACTACAGTAAATCAACCATTCAAATCACATTATGAAGCTCTGTCTAGTCTGCAGTAAATCAAACAAACTGGCTTCCACATGGATAGCTTGCCATATCTGTGAATATTGGTGTCACGCCCCTTGTGCAGATATCCAAGAACTATCTACAAGCAGTATTAAAACAGGGAAGTGTTTTTGGGTATGCCCAAATGAGATCAATCTATGGATTAAAATCATATTGGTATTAAAAGAGGATAACATCAAAGCAGCCTTCAAAGAAAGCCTGGAAGCATTCTATAACAGATGGGAAAATAAAAAGTCTGGGCTGGATGGTATCGCCCTTGATGCTGGCCATGTAGTCAGAAACTGTAAGGCTGGAGGTGCTGTCCTGGTAGTCAGTAATGGTGAAGTTGGAGGTGCTGTCCTGGTAGACAGTAATGGTGAAGCTGGAGGTGCTGTCCTGGTAGACAGTAATGGTGAGGATGGCAGTGCTGTCCTGGGAGACAGTAATGGTGAAGCTGGAAGTGCTGTCCTGGGAGACAGTAATGGTAGGAGGGCAGTGCTGTCCTGGAGACAGTAATGGTGAAATTGGAGGTGCTGTCCTGGTAGACAGTAATGGTGAGGATGGCAGTGCTGTCCTGGGAGACAGTAATGGTGAAGCTGGAGGTGCTGTCCTGGTAGACAGTAATGGTGAGGATGGCAGTGCTGTCTTGGAGACAGTAATGGTGAAGCTGGAGGTGCTGTCCTGGTAGACAGTAATGGTGAAGCTGGAGGTGCTGTCCTGGTAGACAGTAATGGTGAGGATGGCAGTGCTGTCCTGGGAGACAGTAATGGTGAAGCTGGAGGTGCTGTCCTGGTAGACAGTAATGGTGAAGCTGGAGGTGCTGTCCTGGTAGACAGTAATGGTGAGGATGGCAGTGCTGTCCTGGGAGACAGTAATGGTGAAGCTGAGGTGCTGTCCTGTAGACAGTAATGGTGAGGATGGCAGTTGCTGCTTGGGAGACAGTAATGGTGAAGCTGGAGGTGCTGTCCTGGTAGACAGTAATGGTGAAGCTGGAGGTGCTGTCCTGGTAGACAGTAATGGTGAGGATGGCAGTGCTGTCCTGGGAGACAGTAATGGTGAAGCTGGAGGTGCTGTCCTGGTAGACAGTAATGGTGAAGCTGGAGGTGCTGTCCTGGTAGACAGTAATGGTGAGGATGGCAGTGCTGTCCTGGGAGACAGTAATGGTGAAGCTGGAGGTGCTGTCCTGGTAGACAGTAATGGTGAGGATGGCAGTGCTGTCCTGGGAGACAGTAATGGTGAAGCTGGAGGTGCTGTCCTGGTAGACAGTAATGGTGAGGATGGCAGTGCTGTCGTGAGAGACAGTAATGGTGAAGCTGGAGGTGCTGTCCTGGTAGACAGTAATGGTGAAGCTGGAGGTGCTGTCCTGGTAGACAGTAATGGTGAGGATGGCAGTGCTGTCCTGGGAGACAGTAATGGTGAAGCTGGAGGTGCTCTCCTGGTAGACAGTAATGGTGAAGCTGGAGGTGCTGCCCTGGTAGACAGTAATGGTGAGGATGGAGGTGCTGTCCTGGGAGACAGTAATGGTGAGGATGGCAGTGCTGTCCTGGGAGACAGTAATGGTGAAGCTGGAGGTGCTGTCCTGGTACAGTAATGGTGAGGATGGAGGTGCTGTCCTGGGAGACAGTAATGGTGAGGATGGCAGTGCTGTCCTGGGAGACAGTAATGGTGAAGCTGGAGGTGCTGTCCTGGGAGACAGTAATGGTGAGGATGGAGGTGCTGTCCTGGGTGACAGTAATGGTGAGGATGGAGGTGCTGTCCTGGGAGACAGTAATGGTGAAGCTGGAGGTGCTGTCCTGGGAGACAGTAATGGTGAGGATGGCAGTGCTGTCCTGGGAGACAGTAATGGTGAAGCTGGAGGTGCTGTCCTGGGAGACAGTAATGGTGAGGATGGAGGTGCTGTCCTGGGAGACAGTAATGGTGACGATGGAGGTGCTGTCCTGGTAGACAGTAATGGTGAGGATGGCAGTGCTGTCCTGGGAGACAGTAATGGTGAGGATGGCAGTGCTGTCCTAGGAGACAGTAATGGTGAGGCTGAAGGTGCTGTCCTGGGAGACAGTAATAAGCGGGAGAATAATGACACAATACACCAATGCTTCACACGGGATGGGAAAATTCTTGTTAGGAAAACAAATGTAGGTCAACTGTACACAATAACGAACGAGAATGATCTATCACGATTTCTCAGGGATACTAATCTTACAGAGAATAACTAAACAATGTCCAACCTAAAAACCTACGTAATGTAGTGTATGTTTTCCTCCATTATTGTTCAAATTTCATAGTACAATCTCTTAGTAATTAAATAATCAACTACCTCATTTTGTGATTTTACTAGTAAGCATAAGTCGCCTTATGTAATTTTCTTATTTACTATTGTTTGCTTAAATATTAGCTGAATTGATACTTTCTCTGTCTATATTACTACCACATATTTTTTTAAATACTATTAATTGATATTACTTACTAAAATTAATAATTAACTACCATTTTTACTATCAGTACAATTTACACTAAACATTTTTGACATCATTTAATTACCATTACTTGTCAAATTACCATAAACTGTTTTAATACCACATTTACTATCTTAGATTACTCTTAATTACCTTGTACTGCCATATAACCTCAAGTATAACTACCAGTGCAATATTGAATGAAATAAACATTACTTTTTCACTTTTTTGTAATCATTATTACTTACTAAAATTTTATTAAACACCATATTTACTACCAGTCAATTTTACTTTTGTACATTAAACATTATTTTATACTTTTCATAACATTTTGTTGCCAAATTTTTAAGTTTGTATATTCAACTCCAACCTTTATATTATCCTTTGTACCTGTGTACCTGTGTACCTGTGTACCTGTGTACCTGTGTACCTGTGTACCTGTCTACCATCTTACTATCATATTATAACCAAGTCATTGCCATTGTTATTTTTTACTTATTATTCTTTTGGTACTTTAATTTGTGAATTTTATTTTGTCAATTTAAATTTAGTTATACTCTTGATCTTGTTAACAACCTATATCAGACCCTAGTGCAATTGTTCTTGTTAACAACCTATATCAGACCCTAGTGCAATTGTTCTTGTTAACAACCTATATCAGACCCTAGTGCAATTGTTCTGTTAACAACCTTATATCAGACCCTAGTGCAATTGTTCTGTTAACAACCTATATCAGACCCTAGTGCAATTGTTCTTGTTAACAACCTATATCAGACCCTAGTGCAATTGTTCTTGTTAACAACCTATATCAGACCCTTGTGCAATTGCAAGTACCATTTTAATTTGTATTTTTATATTATAAGTTTATATTATAAGTCCTACTCTAAAGATTATTTTCATATCTTAGTGACTATATTGTGTGTGCAATTAGTGTATATTTCAATTATATCATTATTCAAGGCCCTTAACTATCTTTTGCTAACTAGTACCAACTACCTCATATTATTTTTTTTACTTTTTATAGTGCAATATATTGCTAAACTTATTATATATAACAAATCAGATCTTACTCCCAAATCAATATTATATCATAGTGACTATCTGACAGTTTAACTTTGTTTACCATTACTTAATTTAGTCCCTTATATTTTTTCTTTTATTTTAGCTTTATATAACAACCTTAGTTCATATATTCACAATTGTTAAAATAATCAAGGTGCTATTCTCAGGTGCTAAAGTGTAATAAGTTCATTATTTTGCCATTATATTCATTTATTTGATTACCACTTTTTTGTTCACCACAAATTATTTTAGTCCCTTTTATATTGCTTCATTTATTTTAGCTTTAAAGAGCTACCTTAGCTCATTTTTTTTACATTTGTTAAAATAATTCAGGTGCTTTTTTATAGCTTTAGAATGTTTACTTTGTCTTATACTTAATTCTAACTATAAATTCACTATAAATCTTATGATAACAAGCAATGATCCTGATACCAACCTCTTACTGAATGACTTAAATGAATCAAACAGTAACTGTAATTACTACACAGCAGAACAATCAAAGGCACTTCTCAGAGCCAACAACAACATAACTGTCTTTAACTACAATATCAGATCTTTAAGCAAACATTACGATGACCTCATAGCATTGCTAAATTTCCTGCATGCCAGTATGCCAATCATTACTCTCACCGAAACCTGGCTAAAGCCTGATACTACAGATGTCTATGCCATTCCTGATTACACAGCCATACACAACTGTAGGCCAGATCAACAAGGGGGTGGCACAGCTATACACAACTCAGACCAACTAGAATGTATCACTAATACTTGCACAAGGGATGAACATGGGGAATATATAATAGCTAAATTCAAATCCAAATACCTACAAAAACCTCTAACAGTGATAAACATCTACAGAGTACCACAGTTTAAATGTCTAGACAAGCCATCAATTACCCTCTCAATTGAATTGGCTAATGCAACCACTCCATCCCCAGAGAGATGAACCCCATCCCTTGCATACATATCACGTTTGCCAAAGAATAGGTCCCAGTTATCAATGAATGGGATTGCAAGTTCCTTGCAGTACCTGTCTAGCCAGCAATTTATACCAATTGCCCTAGACATCCATTCATTGCCCACTCCCTTTCTAGGCAAGATGCTACATATGACTGGGATCCCTCCCTTAGACCTAACATCTTTGCAAATATACAGGGTCTAAAGCCAGCAACGAACAACAAAATACCTTTTATCCGTTGACTGCTTGCAGAGGCAAATGCAATGTTCGCGGCTTTCACTGAGACCCACATAAAGGATCACTTGGACAACGAAATATGGATCCCAGGTTAAAACCTATACAGATGTGACAGAGTGAACAGGCAAAAATAGGGGGTTGGCCTATATATCGCAGTCACTTGTTTGCACAGAACTGCTTAATGCCTCAAATGATGTAGTGGAAGTTTTAACAGTAAAGATGGAGAACCAAAACCTAGCCATTGAGGTAGTCTACAAGCCTCCGGATGCAACGTCCCAGCAATTCCAGGAACAGCTGTCAAAAATTGACCACTGTATGAAAAATCTGCCAGCTCCTGCCCGCAACATCTTGCTCCTAGGGGATTTCAACTTGAGGCACCTAAAATGGATGAGTATAGCTTGTAAATCTCTGCACAAAATTCAACTTAAACAAAACAAATAATAAAGCCTACTAGACTGGAGAAAACACTAGACCTCATCTTCACTAACAATGATGATCTGATACGAAATGTCACCATATCAAAAACAATATACTCAGATCACAACATAATCGAGGTTCCAGACACGTATGCGCGGAGCCCCAGACCGACAAAATGAGATTAGTCACGAGGGAGCATTCACCAAATTCAACTTCAATAACAAGAACATAAAGTGGGACCAAGTAAATCAAGTCCTAAACGATATAAGCTGGGAAGATAGACTAAGCAACACAGATCCCCAACTTATGCCTAGAACAGATTAACTCGGTGGCACTCGATGAATACTCAAGGCTTATTCCTTTAAGAAAAAGGAGGAGTAGATGTAAAATAGAAAGAGACAGGCGCTCCCTTTACAGGCGACGGAAAAGAATAACAGAGCAGCTAAAAGAGGCCAATACATCTGAAATGCGTAGGGAGTCACTGATCAGAGAAACAGAAAACATTGAAATTAAGCTAAAGGAATCTTATAGGAGTCAGGAATCGCGGGAAGAACTAAAAGCCATAACTGAAATCGAAAGAAACCCAAAGTATTTATTTTGTTATGCCAAATCAAAGTCGAGAACAACATTCAGTATTTGGCCCCTACTTAAACAAGATGGGTCCTACACAGATGACAGCAAGGAAATGAGTGAGCTACTCAAGTCCCAATATGACTCAGTTTTAGCAAGCCTCTAACCAGCTGAGTCGAAGATCAAAATTCATTTTTTATGAGAGAGCCACTCATAAAAAATATTATCCTGACACCAAATGACTTTGAACAGGCGATAAATGACATCCCATGCACTCTGTCCCAGGACCAGACTCATGGAGCTCCGTGTTCATCAAGAACTGCAAGAAGCCCCTATCACGAGCTTTTACCATCCTATGGAGAGGGAACATGGAAACGGTGGTCGTCCTACAGTTACTAAAAACAACAGACAGCCCCACTCCACAAAGGGGGCAGTAAACCAATAGCAAAGAACTACAGACCGATAGCACTAACATCCCAAATCATAAAAGTCTTTGATAGGGTCCTAAGAAGCAATATCGCCACCCATCTAGATCCTCATCAATTACACAACCCAGGGCAACATGGGTTTAGAGCAGGTCGCTCCTGTCTGTCTCAGCTACTGGATCACTACGACAAGGTCCTAGATGCACTAGAAGACGAAAAGAATGCAGATGTAATATATACAGACTTTGCAAAAGCCTTTGGCAAGTGTGACCATGGCGTAATAGCTCACAAAATGAGTGCTAAAGGAATAACAGGAAAAGTTGGTAGATGGATCTACAATTTCCTCACACACAGAACACAAAGAGTAGTTGTCAACAGAGTAAAGTCTGAGGAGGCAACGGTGAAAAACTCTGTTCCACAAGGCACAGTACTCGCTCCCATCTTATTTCTCATCCTCATATCTGATATAGACAAGGATGTCATCCACAGCACCGTGTCTTCCTTTGCAGATGACACCCGAATCTGCATGACAGTGTCTTCCATTGTCAGACACTGCAAGGCTGCAGGCGGACATCAACCAAATCTTTCAATGGGCTGCAGAAAACAATATGTAGTTCAACGATGAGAAATTTCAATTACTCCGACATGGTAAACATTTGAAAATTAAATCTTCATCAGAGTACAAAACAAATTCCTTCCTGAAAATAGAGTGAAAAAATCAACGTCAAAGACCTGGGAGTGATCATGTTGGAGGATCTTACCTTGAAGGACCATAACATTGTATCAATCGCATCTGCTAGAAAAATGACAGGATGGATAATGAGAACCTTCAAAACTAGGGATGCCAAGCCCATGATGACATTCTTCAAGTCGCTTGTTCTATCTGGGCTGGAATATTGCTGCACACTAACAGCACCTTTCAAGGCAGTTGAAATTGCTGACCTAGAAAATGTACAGAGAACCTTCACGGCGCACATAACGGAGATAAAACACCTCAATTACTGGGAGCGCTTGAAGTTCCTGAACCTGTACTCTCTGGAACACAGGCGGGAGAGATACATGATTATATACACCTGGAAAATCCTAGAGGGACTAGTACCGAACTTACACACGAAAATCATTCACAACGAAAGCAAAAGACTCGGCAGACGTTGCAACATCCCCCTAATGAAAAGCAGGGGTGTCACTAGCACGTTAAGAAACAATACAATAAGTGTCAGAGGCCCGAGACTGTTCAACTGCCTCCCAGCATACATAAGAGGGATTACCAATAACTCCTGGCTGTCTTCAAGCAGGCACTGGACAAGCACCTAAAGTCAGTACCTGACCAGCCGGGTTGTGGCTCGTACGTTGGATTGCGTGCAGCCAGCAGTAACAGCCTGGTTGATCAGGCTCTGATCCACCAGGAGGCCTGGTCACAGACCGGGTCGCGGGGGGGTTGAGCCCCGGAACTCTCTCCAGGTAAACTCCAGGTATAAGCAAATTTGCTGATGACACCAAAATAGGCCGTCCAATTCATTCTAATGAGGACACTAGAGCACTCCAGGATGATTTGAATAGACTGATGCAATGGTCGGAAAAGTGGCAGATGCAGTTTAATATTGACAAATGCAAAGTTCTAAATGCTGGACAATTAAATAACCATTCCACATATAAACTAAATAATGTAGATCTTAATATTACTGATTGCAAAAAGAATTTAGGAGTTCTGGTTAGCAGTAATCTAAAACCAAGACAACAGTGCATTAGTGTTCGCAATAAAGCTAACATAATTCTTGGCTTCATATCTAGAAGTATAAATAATAGAAGTCCTCAGGTTGTTCTTTAACTCTATATATCCTTGGTTAGGCCTCATTTAGACTATGCTGCTCAGTTCTGGTCACCGTATTACAGAATGGATATAAATGCTCTGGAAAACGTACAAAGGAGGATGACAAAGATGATCCCATGTATCAGAAATCTTCCCTATGAGGATAGACTGAGGGCCCTGAATCTGCACTCTCTCGAAAGGCGTAGAATTAGGGGGATATGATACAGGTGTATAAATGGAAAACAGGAATAAATAAAGGGGATGTAAATAGCGTGCTGAAAATTTCCAGCCAAGACAGGACTCGCAGCAATGGTTTCAAGTTGGAAAAATTCAGATTCAGGAAGGATATAGGAAAGCACTGGTTTGGTAATAGAGTTGTGGATGAGTGAAATAAACTCCCGAGTACAGTTATTCAGGCTAAAACGTTGTGTTGTTTTAAAAATAGGTTAGATAAATACATGAGTGGGTGTGGGTGGGTGTGAGTTGGACCTGACTAGCTTGTGCTGCTGGGTCTGGTACAGTGCTCCATCCTTGAGTGGAGGTGACCAGACTGGGTGGGTCATTGTGCTAATCCGGGGGGGTGTCATTGGGCTAATCTGGGAAGGGGGACATGGACCTGCTCCGCATGGGTCAGTAGGCCTGTTGCAGTGTTCCTTCTTTCTTATGTTCTTATGCTCTTATGTAGATCTGGTCACAATTATGACAAGTTACAAAGGTATTTACAGATTACGAAGGTAATGAACTCACAAGTTACAAAGATATTGAATCATGTAAGCAAATTTACTTACTTACGTTTATACATGGCTACAATCATGAACAAATTATAGAGTAATGAGCAATTCATACGTCCACACCCGGTCACAACTGTAATGAGTTATTGGTGCAAATATTAATTGTTGGGTCTCTCTCTCTCTCTCTCTCTCTCTCTCTCTCACACACACACACACACACACACACACACACACACACACTTGTTAGGAAGTGGAATAATCTGGCAAGTGATGTAGTGGAGGCAGGAACCATACATAGTTTTAAGACGAGATATGATAAAGCTCATGGAGCAGGGAGAGGGAGGACCCAGTAGCGGTCAGTGAAGAGGCGGGGCCAGGAGCTGAGTCTCGACCCCTGCAACCACAATTAGGCGAGTACAATTAGGTGAGTACACGTGGTAACGGTTTATTTACAGGGTGCAAAGTCAGAGTATTTTTCCAGAATGGTCTTGTAAATCCCTAGGAGGGCCTATTGGGGTGGAAATCTCTGACATATCCCTTAACATTTTTCCCCCGTAGGGGGTTTATCGACTAGTTTCCCTTAAATTTAGGACCCAATACATAGTACCATCTCGGAAAGCTTGCTTTCTTTGGTTACCTGGTGGTACCTGATTAAACCGCAAAGATATCTTGTAACTAGCAATGGGGTTGGTAGTTTAATTGTATCTGGCACTTTTGGGTTAATGTGTTTGTTCTTGGTTTTAAAGGGGGGAATTGTATGCGTTCTTCGTTACCTCCCAATTCTGCACCCGGTGGGAGGTGACGGTGTCTCTCCGACCGGTTGTCAGTTAGTTTAATATGTTTATTATGCACCCCATACCCATCCTGTGGGCGGTAGTCAAAAGATTACAGAGGTACATAATTGGTCCAGGGACTGGACTCCAAAGTTTTGATAGCTGAGCAAGTTACAGAGGTAATGAATTCACAAATTTACAAAGGTAATGAACTCTCAAATTACAAAGGTAATGAACTCCGGGTAGGTCTAGTCACAATCATGACAAGTTACAAAGGTATTTACAGATTACAGAGGTACGTAATGGATCCAGGGACTGGGCCCCAAAGTTTGGATGGCTGAACTAGGTACAAGGTAATGAACTCACAAGTTACAAAGGTAATGAATACTGTAAGAATGGTTACTTGCGTTTATACATGGCCACAATCATGAACAAATTATAGTGTAATGAGCAATTCACACTTCCCACCCGGTCACAACTGTAGTGAGTTATTGGTGCAAATATTGATTGTTGAGTCCCACACACACACACAAAAACACACACACACACCACACACACACACAACACACACCACCCCAAACAACACACCACAACCCCACACCCCAAAAA
>NC_069479.1:3012525-3029520 GCF_026875155.1 Cherax quadricarinatus
ACTAAAGTTCGGGGTGGATTTCGGGATTTTATTTTTTTTTAATTTTTAAAAATTTTCTTATGGGAAAAAGGGGGATTAGGCAAGTGATAAATACTAGTTTGTGAGTTTAGCATGTGAATGCTTTTGTTTGGACAGTAATGTTTCAGTATTGGAGTATCACAGGATTTATTTTAAGACTGAGTTTAAATATTTCTGTTATGGTCAATGAGTGAGCGAGTGTATAGTGTGACCACCAGGTGGTATTCGTGAGTTAGTTGACGGGTGTATCAGGGAGATAAGATGTTTTCTAATGGTAGTTTGAAGGTGATGAATGTGTCTGCAGTTCTAGAGTTCTCGGTAGGGTATTCCAGATTTAGGGCCTGACTTACATTGAATTTTTGTAAGGTTTAGCCTGTGGGTTCTGTCACAACTATCAAGAAAAGCGTTTTGGGTTTAAAGGTTGATATTAGATTTTAAAGGGCCCCTGTAGATATAGATTGCACAGTAGTAAGTGTGGATGTACTGAACTGGGAGTAAGTTTAGATCTTTGAAGAGTGGGGGGGTGTGCTGCCAGGGATGGGATTTAGTGATTTTTTCTTACTGCAGCTTTTGTTGGGTTATTATTGGCTTTAGGTGGGGTTTTGCTGCAGTTGTCCCCAAGCACAATAGCATAGGTGAGGTATGGATAATTAAGTGAGTGGTATAGTGTGAGAAGGGCATTTTGGGCACTGTATGTATCTTGGAGAGGATCCCAACCGTTTTGATACTTTTTTGGCTATATGCTGGATATGGGTGCTGAAATTCAGGTTGTTGTCAAGGTATAAGCCTAGGAATTTTCCCCCATTATTTCTGGTAATTAGAGTGTTGTCAATCTTAATGTTAATTTGTGCATCTCCTGCTTGTTTCCAAACAAAAATATAGTAAGTTTTGTCAGTGTTAAGGTAAGTTTATTGGCTGTCATCCAAGTCGATATTTTAATCAGCTCCTCATTCACAATGGTGTTGAGGGTGGCAAGATTAGGGTGAGAGATGACATAAGTCGTGTCATCAGCAAAGAAAATGGGTTTCAGGTGTTGGGATACGTTTGGAAAAGGGCATTGATGTATATGAGGAAGAGCAGGGGACCAAGGACACTTCCCCGCGAACTCCAGTATCAAGTGGGGGTTTGCTGATGCTGTGTCTTTAATGGTGACGTTTCTGATACCTATTAGTAATGTAAGATTTGAAATAAGCAAGCGCCTGGCCTCTTATACCGTAGTGGTCAAGTTTGTGGAGAAAGGGTTTTTGTGGTTTATGTGTCAAAAGCTTTTCTTAGGTCAATAAAAATTCCTAGTGGATTTCCTTATTTTCCAATGCTGTGTAAAGCAGATTTTAGCATTTTTATGATTGCATCATTAGTGCTTTTATTTTTCCTGAATCCAAACTGGCAGGGGTTGAGTATGTTTTGAGCCTTATAAATGAATACAGTCTCCGTGCACGAGTTTCTCAAAGATTTTGGATAGCAATGGTAAGTTAGATATTGGCCTATAGTTGTTTAAGTCTGTTGGGTCACCACCTTTATGTATTGGTGTAACCCCTTTCCATCTTGAGTAGTTTCGGGGAAGGTGCTAGTCTCTATTGACTTGTTAAAAAGTAATGAAATAGGGATGCAATGGACATGGGCCGCTCGCTTGTACAGTAATGGTGGGACATGAGACAGATTCCCCGAGTTATTTTTAAATGACTTTATGATTCAATGACTTCCGTGGGCCCCGTTGGTGCAAGATAGAAGGAATTAGGGAAATTTCCATCTAGGTAGTCCCGGCATGGGCATTGGTATGTGGGATTTATGGCGAGATTTTAAAAAATTTCTTCTTAAACATGAGGAAGGAGCTTGGTTATTTCTAGTATCAGTGATAGGATTGGTTGAAGTTAACACTGAACTCGGTATCTAGAATGTTGAGAAAGAACCAGACACTGTCACAATGAATCTTACCAAGTGTCTAGAGGTAAGTACACACAGATCTAAATGGATTGTGAAAAAGTTGCAATGGCATTAAAGTTTTATAACTGCATGAACTGTATCACTGTAGGCACAAGAGCCATTTTCACCCTCCATGGAAGATGTGTTCATTTAATATCACATACCTACATAGTCCCTCCCAAGAAGCTCATTGCTAGTAATCCCTTCCTTAAATCTCATGTTAGAGCAACCTGCTCAAGAAGAAATTTTCGCCTAGCTGGTAGTAATAGTTATCACAATTTATATTACAATGATGGATCTAAACAGGAGTCTCTGGCAGTGCTGCATCTTGCTCTTGTTGCACCTCCTAGTTAAGAACGATAATAAATTTGTTGAGTTGGCATAAGAATTAACAACTGGGCGTCTTACACTGCAAACAGAATTGTTTGCAATCTAAATGGGCTAAAGCTAACTATGACACTGAGCTTGACTCTATCAATCATTACTGATTCTGTTCATAATTGAAGGCTCTGGGCTCATATAATGACTCCAACAAACATGTTCATTGGAGAGAAAGCCAGAGGTATAGGGATACTCAAAAAATAGGATGGACAAAGGAATTAATGTACAAGTGTATGGATTCCCATCACACATTGATTACTCCTTCCTGATAAGTTGATATGTTAGCCAAGGAAGGAGTATCCAGAAGAGAACGTAGGAATATAACTTTTGGTATAACTGTGTTAGCATTAGGAATAATATTAGGAGAGGAAGTAAATAATGAGATGATTGTTATAGGAATGCAGTTAGAAGTCTGAAGTAGATCTATAACCACTTGTGAAAACATGAAACGTAGAAAAGTATGTTTTATGGAGCATTGCAATGTGAAACAGACATGATGATGTTGTATGTTGGCCAGGCTTAGGTTGGTTACAAGTACTTTCTGCAGTTCGGAGACACAAGATGATGATCAAACTTATGTAAATTATGTGATTCAGGCATATGGTCATCTCTTGAACACTGTGTGCTTTAATTGTCCACTTATGAGGATATACAGAGACAGACAGTATAATAACCTATGTGACATGTCAAGATATCTTATTAATGAAAATAAGATACCAGATATACTAAGCAAATTTCCTAAATTTGCTTGTAACAGATAAGTGAACTATAGATATGTAGATATAAATCCCTATGTATTCCTGTTAACCCTTTGGGGCCTAGTTCCTAGGCCTTTTGTGTATCCACTGCACTCGCGCTAATGTCCACAGGATGGATATGGGGTGCACAATAAACTAGCCACTTCGGTGGCAAAATCTAAAAAATCTTTACAGGCGACGGAAAAGAATAACAGAGCGGCTAAAAGAGGTCAATATATCTGAAATGCGTAGGGAGACACTGGTCAGAAGAAATATGCAAGCATCGAACTAAGCTAAAAGGATCCTTTAGGGAGTCAGGGAATCGCGGAAGAAACTAAAAGACATTAATGAAATCGAAGAAACCCAAAGTATTTCTTCTCCTATGCCAAATCAAAAATCGAGAACAACGTCCAGTTTGGCCCCTACTTAACAGGTTGGGTCCAACACAGATGACAACAAAGAAATGATGTGAGCTACTTCAAGTCCCATTTTGACTCAGTTTTTAGAAGCGCTAACCAGACTTGAGAGTCGAAGATCAATATGATTTTTTTATGAGAGAGCCCACCAAAAATTTGTTAACACAAGCCTATCGATGTTATTCTGACGCAAATGACTTCAACAGGCGATAAATGACAGCCCATGCATTGCCCAGGGCCAGAGATCATGGAACTCTGTGTTCATCAACGAATTGCAAAGAAGCCCTATCACGAGCCTTTTCCCATCCTATGGAGAGGGAGCATGGAACGGGGGTCGTCCCACAGTTACTAAAAACAACAGGGACATAGCCCACTCCACCAAAGGGGCAGTAAGCAACAGCAAGAACTAGAGACCAATAGCATAAACATCAATATCATTAAAAATTCTTCTGAAAGGGTCCTAAGAAGCAAGATCACCACCATCTAGAAACCATCAGTTACCACAACCCAGGGCAACATGGGTTTTTAGAACAAGGTCGCTCCTGTCTGTCTCAACTATTGGATCCTTCGGACCAAGGTCCTAAATGCACTAGAAGACAAAAACGAATGCAGTTGTAATACATACAGACTTTTGCAAAAAGCCTTCGACAAGTGTGACCATGGCTTAATAGCGCACAAAATTGCGTGCTAAAGGGGATAACAGGTAAAGTCGGGGTCGAATGGATCTATAATTTCTCACTAACTGTGGAAATTTTATTTGGTCCAATATGTTCCACAGCCTCAGATCCAGCATTCGCCGTCTGTGGTCAGGTGAGCCGAGAGGCTCCCTTAATAAACCCTCCCAAAACAGGCTTTCTCTGGTTGGCGGTTGTTGGTAAGCTTTTTAATTTATAGATTTACTCTTCATGGAAGGACGTAGGTAGTTTTTACTGGTAGTACACTAATATTTGGTTAAGTTATTGAGGATTGTAGATAATTCAAATTCAAATCAAATTCAAAGTTTATTCTCTATAAGGATTACAATGCTGAGTTTACAGGATTTGGTGAATTGTGTGGTTTAACATGTAGTAAAAATAATGATTACAGAGTGTACCACTAGAACGCTTAGCATGGCTAGGCATTCGGGCATACTTAGTTTATTCTTAATTGTAAAATATTACAAATTATGAGGTAAGTTGGTATTATGGCTTTGTGACTAAATACTAGTTTGTGAGTTTAGCAATGTGATTGCTTTTTGTTTTGGGCACAGTATATAGTTTCAGTATTGGAGTATCACAGGATCATTATTTTAAGACTGAGATTAATATTTTGTTTATGGTCAAATGAAGTGAGTGGAGTGTAAGTTTGAACCACCGGGTGGTATTCGTGTAGTTAGTTGACGGGGGTTGATCTGGGGAGATATAAGATGTTTTCTAATGGTAGTTTAGAAGGGTGATGAATGTTGTCTGCAGTTCTAGAGTTCTCAGGTAGGGTATTCCAGATTTTAGGGCCTTTGACATACACCGGTGGCCCGGTGGCCTGGTGGCTAAAGCTCCCGCTTCACGCACGGAGGGCCCGGGTTCGATTCCCGGCGGGTGGAAACATTTCGACACGTTTCCTTACACCTGTTGTCCTGTTCACCTAGCAGCAAATAGGTACTGGGTTGTTAGTGATGGTGTGGGTCGCATCCTGGGGGACAAAGATTAAGGACCCCATGGAAATAAGTTTTAGACAGTCCTCGATGACGCACTGACGTTCTTGGGTTATCCTGGGTGGCTAATCCTCCGGGGTTAAAAATCCGAACGAAATCTTATCTTATCTTATCTCTTGAATTTTCGTAAAGGTTTAGTCGGACACGGGGAATGTCGTATAGATGTTTGTTTCTGGTGTTATTGCCTGTGGGTTCTGTCACAACTATTCAAGAAAGCGTTTTACGGTCAAGGTTGGTATTAGGTTTAAGGCCCTGGTAAGATATAGATTGCCACATGTAAGTTTGAGATGTACTGAACCGGAGTAAGTTTAGATCTTTGAAGAGTGGGGGGGTGTGCTGCCAGGGATGGGATTTAGTGATTATTATTACTGCAGCTTTTTGTTGGGTTATTATTGGCTTTATTGTGTTGCTGCAGTTGACCCCCCAAGCACAAATAGCATAGGTGAGGTATTATGGAATAAATAAGTGAGTGGTATAGTTGAGAAGTGGCATTTTGTGGCAACGTAGTCTCGTATCTTGGAGAGGATCCCAACTGTTTTGGATACTTTTTTGGCTATATGCGGATATGGGTGCTGAAATCAGGTTGTTGTCAAGGTATAAGCATAGGAATTTTCCCCCATTATTTCTGGTAATTAGAGTGGTTGCCAATCTTAAATGTTTAAATTTGTGGGCATTTCTCCCCTGCTCTGCTACCAAACATAATATAGTAAGTTTTTTGTCAGTGTTAAGTGCTATGTTTATTGGCTGTATCCAAGTCGATATTTTAATCAGCTCCTCATTCACAATGGTGTTGAGGGTGCAGATTAGGGTGAGAGATGACATTAAGTTCGTGTCATCAGCAAAGAGAATGGGTTTCAGGTGTTGGGATAGTTTGGAGGTCATTGATGTATATGAGGAGAGCAGGGGACCAAGGACAACTCTCTGCAGAACTCCAGTATCAAGTGGCCGTGTTGCTGATGCTGTGTCTTTAATGGTGACGTACTGATACCTAATTAGTACTGTAAGATTTGAAAATAAGCAAGCGCATGGCCTCTTATACGTAATAGTGGTCAAGGTTTGTGGAGTAGGATTGGTGGTTTACCTGTGTCAAAAGCTTTTCTTTGGTCAATAAAAATTCCTAGTGGTATTCCTATTTCAATGCTGGTGTAAAGCAGGATCTAGCATTTTTTTGATTGCATCATTAGTGCTTTTATTTTTCTGATCCGAAATTGGCAGGGGTTGAGTATGTTTGAGCCGTTATAAATGAATACAGTCACCTGTGCACGAGTTTCTCAAGATCTTGGATAGCAATGGTAAGTTAGATATTGGCCTTTAGTTTGTTTAAGTTGTAGGGTCACCACCTTTATGTATTGGTGTAACCCTTGCCATCGTGAGTAGTTTGGAAGGTGCTAGTCTCTATTGACTTGTTAATAAAGTAATGAGAGAATGCGAAAGGACATGGCCGCTCGCTTGTAACAGTAATGGTTGGGACATGAGACAGATCCCCGTGTTATTTTATAAGTGACTTTATGATCTTCAATGACTTCCGTTGGTTCAGTTTGGTGCAAGATAGAGGAATTAGGGAAAATTTCCATCTAGGTAGTCCCAGCATGGGGCATTGGTATGTGGATTTTACTGGCGAGGATTCGATCCTATGTTGAGAAGAAGTCGTTTATCTTGTTTTAAGCTGTTGTCAGTGGGGATGTAGTGGTGTTTATTTTAGGTTTGTTAGGACAATATTCTTGGTTTTTCTCAGTTTTGTGGGTCCCTAGAATCTTGAGAGAGTGTTTTCCGGTCTTTTTATAATCTCCTCTAGTGTCTGTGAATTCTACTGGAGTAGTATAGTTGTTTGGCTTCTTTTATACTTTGGTGAGAGCTGATGAAATAGTGTTTAAGAGTATCTTTGGTGTATTAAGGCCACTGATCTATATTGCTTTTCATATTGTGTTGTTGTCAATGGATTTCAAAATGGTGCTGGTGCCATGGGCAACCAGCGTTTTGTTTGTGAATATGTTTTGTTTTTATAGGACAATGTTTGTTTGTATAGTCTAAGTATTTGTTAAGACACGATGTCTGTCCCAGTTATCAATACCATTGGCCTTGGAGAATTCTGTAGGCCAAGCAAGAGTCTCTAGGTCAGCTGGGAACTTTCCTTACTGAGGCCTCGTCATGGAGTCTAATGAGACTTTGTTGTATTCAAGTGGTGGTTTACTAATGTTTGTCAGGAGGAAGGATAGTGTAGTGGTCTGTTAGTGCTATCTGTGAATTATCCCCTTGATTTAAGGGGGGTAGTATATTGGTCAATATGTGGTCTTTATGGTGCACTTGTCTCAGTGAGCCTGGTTGGTTTAGTTATTGTTGGTATGAGAAGTGTGTTGTTCATTATTTGTTGATGAAATCAGTTACAGGCTGATCATCTAGTAAGCCAAGGTTGATGGTTGAAGTCTCCAGCTTAAGAGAAGGTGGGCTTATTCATTTGTCTGTTAGTTATAGGGTGACTTTAATTTCTCACTGAAATTTGGGATGTTTGTGTGTGGTTTATCGGTTGAATGGCACCGATTGTTATAGCGTCTTAAGGTTTTTTACAGTAAAATTAGCAAAATATGTATTCCCCATATTCATCACTAAGCAAAGTGGTGCTAAGACAAGATAATTGGTTAGAGTATAGATTGCAATACCACCCCCAACTTGGTTTGTTCTACAGTTGTGAATTGCTGTGATATCCTGGTAGAGGGTAGATATCTTGTGTCCTGCTTAAGCTGGTCTCAGTATAGAATAATGCAGGAGAAGGTGTCTTAGTGATTCAAGGAGTGCTAGGAGGTCATCATAGTGTTTGCTTAAGGACCTGATGTTGTAGTTTAAGTACTGATAGACTTTTAGCATTGTTTAGGATAATGGTGGCTTTGTGATGCTGTGTAATAAAGGCAGTTACTTTCAATAGTTTGTGATTGGGTTGTAGATTATGAGGTTTAGATCAGGGGTCAATGTGATCAATTCATCTTCTAGGTTTAAAATATGGTTATTTATATCCTGAGTTGTGTGTTGAGTTCTATACTGATATCTGTAGTGGTTGTGGAAAGTTTGGACAATTTAGTATATAGCTAGAGTATTTTGGTCCTGTTGGGTATAGTCACTACTACACATAATGAAGTTGATGTTGGCTGTGTGTTGTGTGGAATGAAACTAAAGTACAACTAGGTTAAACTAGTAATATAAAAATACAAATTAAAAATAGAAAAGACTCTCCTTGTGAATTGCATAAGGTCTAATAATGACTTTTGTGGATTTTCCCCCTGGAATGGAGTCTATGTTTTGAGCTAGAGTGAGTAAAGTACAATAGTTTTAATCTAATAATATAAAAGTCAAATTAAAATAGCATAGTCTTCTCACTAGTAATTGCCTATGGTTAATATAGTGAATTTTGGTATTGACTATGTCTTGAGGTAGACTGAGCTATGGTACAACTGAATTTAATCTAATAATATAAATACAATTAAAAGTAGCACAGTCTCTCACTAGTAATGCACTATGGTCTAATATAGTGATTATATAGATTATAGGTATTGACTATGTATTGAGAGTATAAAGAGCTATAGTTACAAGTAACAAACTTTAGGTCTAATATATAAAAATACATAATTACAATAGCACCAGTCTCTCATTAGTAATTGCACTAGGTCTAGTATAGTGAATTTGTATTGGATAGTATTGAGCTAGGAAATGAGCTAGAGTAAAACTGTGATTAATCTAATATAAATAAAAGGAACAAGCCCTACCCATTGTCATTGCACTAAGGTCTTCATATAAGTTGTTTACAAGAATTAGAGTATAATTAGATTTTAAAATTGACAGGATAAAATACACAATATTAAGTAGCAAAATAATAATAAAAAAAAGTAAATTGATAAAATAAAAATTGGCATTGGACTTGGTTATATATGCTAGTAAGATGGTAGACAGGGATGATATAAAGATTGTAGTGAAATACTAGGTTAAAAAAGTAAGGAATAAAAATGGTCAAATAAAGAAGTTTACCAATAACGTTTGATCAATATAGTTAAAAGTAAAATTGGGCAATAATAGGGATTTAGAATTAAAATTGGGCAATTGAGTATTTTTTAAAGTGAGGTAGAATTGTTGAAGACAAGTTATGATAAAGTAGACCTAAGACCTTAACATAGGTAGTAATTGGCCGATAATTGTAGGCAAACGCTAGGATAGTTAGTAGGGAGAACTGGCTGCCTAGCCTGAATGGCTCGGGGGCAGGGTCACAAAGACATAATAGCGCCCTTCTTACGACGGACACCGACTGGACAAGACGTGCTGAGAACAGCAGTCAGCGCCCCCACGTGTCTTCACATCTGAGACCTGGGGAAATCTGAGGTAGAGGCCACCTCGATGGACCGTAGATGATCTCTCCATCAGCCCATACAGTAAGACGAGATCATTCACTTTTCCCATAGTTCTGGCCAGTGTCTTGGGATATTGTGGGTTGATGTTAACTGAAGGGCCTGGCGTGAACTACAGAGAGAGCATGCCCAGTTAGTACACAGTGTTCTTCAGAGGCCATCTGAAGCTAGTGTCTGAGTCTGCATAGTTATACTAGGGATTTTACATACCCTCTTGGATATTAGGAATTTCTGACGTGCAGGCAGGACACTATTACGATTGAATATTGCAGGAAGTTAATGCTCCCGGTTGCATGTGGTTTCCAAGGGGAAGTCCAAGGGCTAAAAGCTAGGCTAGGAAGTTGAAGATCCGGATATATACTGCAACACCAAGTAAGTTAGGTCCTTTATAGTGCATTGCAGAGAGGTTGCTTGCAAATACCAATCATTTGTGAAAATCTGTTCTATAAGCCACTTGTGAGGTGAGGTACCCACCTCAGGAGCTCGTGTTTTCAACGGAGTTGCAGGGTAGGCGACTCAATTGGGAGGCAGTCCAACAAATTTTCACAAAGTGGTCCTTCGGTAAACCGTGATGTGGAATTGCTAGGTTAAGATATCATACTAGGCCACAGTTAGGAACCAGTTTAACAGAGTTAGGTTAAGCTATCATAGCTGGCCACAGGAACCAGTTTACCAGAGTTAGGTTAAAGGCTATCATGCTAGGCACAGTAGGAACCAGTTTAAAAAAAGTTAGGTTAAGTTAGCACACTTAGGTCAAAGTTACACAGAGGCTAGGCCAAGCTGACTATACACAGAAGTTGTTATT
This sequence comes from Cherax quadricarinatus, assembly GCF_026875155.1. Lineage (NCBI taxonomy): Eukaryota > Metazoa > Arthropoda > Malacostraca > Decapoda > Parastacidae > Cherax > Cherax quadricarinatus. The sequence goes on from NC_069479.1 coordinate 3,022,884, forward strand.
TGCAGATAATTTACAGGCAGGCCAAGGTAGGCTAGAAGGGAGCTTGTGAATTTAATTATTTACAGTTGATTACGAGTAATCCAGAGTAGGAGACTTGTGTGTTAATTACTTACCAGTGATTTGCAAGGTAGCCACAGTTAGGCTAGGCTTGTGCAATTTTACATGGTTATAGTAGCTAGGAAAGATTTAACCTAGTTATATTTACAGGGGATATAAAGGCCAGGTTTAGTTATAGCACACTAGCTAGGTTAGGATTTACCTTATTCCAACCATCCATTGCTAGACAGTGTAAGCTGGGCAACAGGCCAAGCTGTTTACATACATTATTTATTTTACTGTTTCACAAGTTGAATTGTTGAATTTACTTGTGTTAATAAGGATTTTAATTTGTATTACTGCCACCTTTTATTGTGTGATTTTCATCCACCTTTGATTCATGTTATGTGGGATTTGTGAATTATACCTGAGACTAGGTTAAGTCCTGTATTATATGCTTGGCATTTCAGTTAAGTGGTAGATTAAGCTATTCACATCGATACACATTATTGATTGGGATTTGAGAGCTAACAGTGTACCATTATTTGATTCATAGTAGGAGTCAATATAAACAAGGGAATTGTTAAGCTTGTTGAGAAGCCTTAAGACTCGTTCATCTTGCCTAACACCGTTGACGTGCTGTGGGGTGTGGACTGGTAAAGTTACAATTTAGTGTCACACTCTCAGTAAACTTTCGAGACAATGGCAGATGGGGGTTAGGAGAGGTCTAGTCAGTGTTAACAAAATTAAGGCAATCAGTAACAGCATAAAAGGGGCATCGACAAGAATACGTAACAGGTGCAAGGCTACTTGCCAACGCAGTAATGTAGACTGCGATGATTTGCAAGACTGCTTGAAGAGTTTGGGGGAAAAATGGAGAAGCCTTGAACGTGCTTCTCAGCATATGAGCACGGCTATTGCGGATGAGGAATCCCAGGGAAGTTTCACCAGGCTATGGACGGAATTCAATACGGATGATGGTAATTGTCATCAGGAAAGAATATGTACAAAGATAAGTTAAGTACATTAAAGGCTAGTATTCCAAGGGTGGGGTTGAACCGCAGGTACCCCGAACAACCTCACACCTGTCAGTATGTTGCCCAAGTTGCCCCAGTTGATTTGCCAACGTTCGATGGAAACCTTAACAGAGTACATTGCTTTCGGATCAGTTTAGAGGCCCAGATAGATGACAAAACGATTGTCAGATGCCGTCAAGTTGCGTATTGCGGTCGCAGCTCAAGGGTAACGTTAGATCTGTCCAGCACTAACCCGATTACTGACCACTAATTACCAAAATGCTCAAGACCAAATTAGAAGACAAGACAGTTTGGCAACATGAGGAGATAAAGGTAGCTATACTTTATCGGTTAGTTGGATCTAGAGGCTTGCCGGACATGACGTTCACAAAGTCTAGAGAAGTTCCGTATTGGAGATTATGAGCTTGATCAATAGTATTCAGCGATTTGCATGATGAGAATGATTCAAAATGGGTCCTTAGCCAGGTGATTTCAGAGGACACTTGGCTGCACGGACAGTGCATGAGTTACACTTAAATATCGGAACGATTAGGTTCACGATTAAAACAAATTATTGAAGGGTTAGGGGATTCATATCTCACCTGAGCATAGGTCAGGGGGAGAAATTACCTACCAAGAGAAGTCGGTCAATTTCCCAGACATTCGAAGATAGCCCTAAACCACCTCCACAAAAGTAGGCCCGTATTTGCCCGGGGCGAGTCCTCCCCCCACAGGGCCAAGGGGGGGAAGCCATTTAAAGCGGCCAGTATGAGACGGTGGTGTTTTTTGATGAAGAACACGCTGCAGGGTGTTCAAGCTTCCCACCTATAACCAAAGGGGGGTTCAACGCCCCAAAGAGGTTGAGACTTTGTTTAAAAGTTTGGGGAGAACATTTTGCCAGGGCGGAACACCATGTCGGGAAGTGTCGGGGTTTGCTGGAAGGGGAAGCACCACAGGCACTGTGTCCTAATGATCCCAGTTAGCACAAGTTAAGGAGAGCAAACCGAAAGGGAAAGGGGGAGAGCAAAAAACAAGTCAGAAGTAGCGATGGGTGTGGTGAGTACGGCACCGAGAATTTGTTTGGTGAGCAGTTTCAAGGTCGGGGCCCTTTCCCCACCTTGGCGGGGGGTTCGCGAAGGGAAAGAAGTCTGAAACAACCCTTTTGGTTTTCGACAGTGGACCCCGAGTTTCCCTTCCTGCGGAGAGTTAGCATCTGGGTTTGAAGTGGAGACATTTGGTAAAGTTGACATGAAGGGGGAAAGGGGTTTGGTGGGGAAGTCCCATGAGGTTTTTCCCAGTAGTCAAGTGAGGGTCAGGTTACCCGGGCATCGACGGAAATTTCACCCTTTGAGGTAAAGAGGCTGCCCTATCATTCCAGGGGGGACGGGCTGCCAGTCAAACGTTTGAGGCATTTGGGGTGTTAACTATGGAACCAGCTTGTAAAATGTTAGTAATGTAGGCATTTGGTGGAGGGGATTCCCTGGGACGAGTTCGTGTCACGGAAGGGTTATCAAGGAGGGTGGGGGGCCTGAAAGGGACTCGGGGACATCGTAGGAGGCGGGAGTCCCAGCTCATTCCCCTGCGACCCCGGGAAAGGAGGTCTCGGTATTACAGGACTGGGCTTTACTGGTGTGCGGTTGGTGTGCACAAAGGGCCTGTTAGGGGCAATTGGGAATCCGAAGTGACCCGGTCCATAAATTAGGGACCTGGATGTAGTAGGGTTTAAAAGGTGACAGCCCCCCCCCCGAAACGAAGAGCTATCGAGATTATTTGAACCATGTGCTTTGGGGAGGACAGTTTGGGGGTGGGGACCCCCATGGAAACCGGCCCACCCAACGCTCCCCACTAATTTAAAAGAGGGACGTGGTCAGTTGAATTATTGGTGAACCCCTGACCAAAAAGGGTCTGGGGGGGAAAATATGAGATATTTTTAAAGGGGAAAGCGGGCCCCTTTGGGTTTTCATGGGGGAAATTCCCCAATGCCCCCTGGGAAAAACCCATTATCTTCCACACATGGCAGTCCCCAAAAGGAGCCCGGGAAACCACTCCCATCGAGTAGTCTTCAACTGCAGCTGCGGGATCCCCGAGAGAAATCAGAACGCTGTCTGTCACGGGCCCCCCTGAGGGGAAATTAGCAGTGTGTTGTTGGATTCAGGCCCGAACGTACCCCTATGCAGCAGACATTAGCAAACCCTTTCCCTAGTTTTGGGGGTTGCAGCCACGGGACAGGGCTACAAAAGTTTTTGTGGTTGGCAAACAGGGAGGTGCCAAGCAAGGGTATGATACCTTTGATTCGAGCAGTGTTGTTTGGTGCCACTATTCACTTCCTATTACAGGCTACCAAGACTCCCACTTGTAAACGAAACAGCCGCTTAAAGTTACGAAGACCCTATTTTATGTAGACAACATGCAAGGTACCACCTCAGATAAAAAGGTTTTGTGATGGAATTTACGGAGTTAATCAGGGTTTCTCTGGGCTAACTGCCATTGAGAGAATGGGTGACAAACAACCCAACGTTGTGGGGCAGGGGGAAAACGTGACTATGCTGGCATCAGTCCCTGAGGTAACTCGGGTTTTGGGGGACTGGAGTGGCAACAAGGAAGACAGCTTAGGCTAAGAGGAACCCTGATGGGGAAGGGAAGGACCAGGAGGTCTTGTGAGAAAAGTGCAGACTGCCTTCGACCCTTTGGGGGGTTTGTTGGCACTCATCACAATTCGGGGGAGGATGTTGCAACAGACTGGGAGCTAAACCCTATTTGGGGGACGACCCACTGCCAGAAAAAGTCGCCAGGAGGGGGTTTGGTTAAAAAAAAAGACTAGGGGGAATTTGCCGGTTCACTTTTCCCCGGCCCCATCTGGTGAAAGGGGGGGATTATGACTTGCAGTCTTCGTGAGCCCCCCCCGGGGCCCTATGGGGCAGTAGTGTATTTGGTGGCCGGGGACCAAGCAATCTGGTCGCCAGCGTGCGCGGGTGACACCCCTGAGGTTGCTCGACCCAAAAGCTAGAGCTCACGGCGATGTTGCGGGGAGCAAGACTGGGTAAGTACGTAGAGGAGGTGTTGAGTAATTGAGGGTGACACACCCTATGTTGGGGCAGACTGGGGGTGGGCCCTTACAGTGGGTCCAAAAATGAAGGTCTAACTCCCCTATGTGGAATCGGGTAAAGGAGTACGGGAACTACAGAACGTCAAAAATTTGTATGGCCTAAGATCAAAAAACCCCGCCCCACTGATAAGCCCAGGGGGGGGAACCACAGAAAGCTGGTAAAAAACGAGATTTGGTTTAAAGGCCTGAGGTTACCCGGCAAGGGATTGCTGGCTGGAGCGAATTGTGGAGACACAGCAGCATAGTAATTTTGGGGGGAACAGAACTGAAATTTTTTGACCCGAGGCGCTACTCCTCGTGGGGAAAAAAAAATTTTAGGACACGGAAATTGTATTTCAATTTGTGAGGAAGTGCTGACGGTAAGCCAAGGTCGCATTGTCTTAGTGGGTCCCAGAGAATATTGGATAAGGCAGTCCAAAGGGGGAGGTTTCCCGGAGTGCTGGAAGTACTTGGACCCCGGCGCAGGTTATGGCGTCAGGGCGTGTCCCAAAGATGACGACTTGGGGAACAGCAAATTGGTTCACTCATTGGGTTGTTCCCAGATCATGCAGGGGTAATAAGTTTCAGGGGAAGAATACAAAACCTTTAGCCAGTTGGGCCCAAAAAATCCCCTGTCTGGGGAAAAGGGGGGGATGGGCAACAGAGTATTGATACAAGTGCCCATCAAGGCCTTACATGGGGGGGTTTGGGGATACCCTCACCCGCCACGTCAGAATTATGGGTATTGAAGGGTTTTGAGCTGCCGTCAAAAGGGGCTAAAGAGTTGCCGGTCTGCCGGGGTACGTGGGAGGACCCTCCCTCCCAGGCCACCCGCTGCCTCAGGAGGGGGTAATAGTGACAGGCCTTTGGCTGTAGGATAGACTATACTGGGGTATACATTTAAAAACCCGGAGACGAGGGGTGGGGCCCCAGAAAGTATATGTCTGCCTGTTTTCTTTTGCCATCCGAGGGTGCATTTTTGGAGTTTGGCGGGAAAATATGACAACAGAGACTTTCGTGAAGCTGTTAGGAGTTTTCTGCCAGATTCTTTGCCCGCGATTGATTTTCTCGGCAAAAAGGGACAAGCTTTAGGGGGCCGATAAAGTTTTCAGGAATTTAGGGGGCAACGGAGAATACGAAACCTGAAGAGTAGAGTGGATGGAGGTTCATAGCTCCAGGGGGGCCCCGGCAGGGGGGATTTTTTGAAAGCATGGGGGCACGTCAAAAGGGTTTTCTTTTTGGGAAGGCTTGACGGCGGAGGGTGAGCTGTGATGAACTGAGGCGGCTAGTTGGATAGAGGCAAGTTAAAACAGGCCTTGACCCAGTCAAAATGGGATTGAGGCAAGAAGCTCTCACCCCCAATCACATGCTGTTTTTGGGAAAAAGGATTTTAGCCCTTTCCCCCCAATTTTGAGTCAGTTTCCAAAGGGGCTGGATTATTTGGGCCAATGGTCCCCCATCAATGAAGAACTGCACGGGTCACAAAAGATGGTGAACATCCTGGACAAAAGGAACGAGGTTTTTGGCGCAGGGATTACTTGACATCCTTGCGGGAACATTTCTATGGTGCCGACCCCGAGGGGAATAAGATGGCTAAGTGAAGGGGCCCCGGTGTGTGAAACCGAGGCGCCCCGGGCATATGGCCCCTTGGCCTGGTAGTGTCAACCCCCCCAGACAAGGTGGGCAGTTGAGAATGGTGAAGTAAAAATGAAGGTTGTCGGGGGCTATAAGACCCATAACAGGTTTACCTCCGAGGTCCACACGGTGGGACCGGGACATGAGAATTAGACCCGAGGTTTTAGGAGCTGAGCGGCGGACGACCCATCGAATGGCGTCAAGTCCCGGGCCCCTGGGGGGGCCTGGGGAGGCAGACTTGATTAGATTAGCGCCTACTTCGCCGGCGGGGGGGGAGTTGGAAATTTTTTTGGTCCAAAAAGTTCCACAGCTCGATCCCGCTGGCCTCTGGTCGGCTGAGCGAGAGGCCCTTTGAAACCCCCCAAAAAAGGCATTCTTGGTTGGGGGGTTGTTGGTAAGCTTATTTAATTTATAGATTTCCTTCAGGGAAACAGTAGGTAGTTTTACTGGTTTGTAAAATAAATATTAGGTTACTAAGGCATCGTGAAATGATAAAGTAGACCTAAGACCTTAAGATAGGTAGTAATAGGCCTTTAAAGTAGGCAAAGTAGGATAAGTTAGTTGGGAGAACTGGCAGCCCTAGCTGAAAGGCGGGGCGGGGGCCAAAACAGAATCGCCCTTTTCCCACAGACACCCGACTGGACAAGGGCGTGCCGAGACGAGTTGGCCCCCCCGGTCTTACCTGGACCCGGGGGGAAAATCGGTTGAGGCACCCGATTACTAGATGATTCCTCCATCAGCCCCTACAGTAAAACGGATCCCCACCTTTTCCCGTAGGTTCTGGCCAGGTCTTGGGGATTGGGGTTTTGGGTTTAAATGAGGGCCCGGCGTGTTTTCAGAGAGACTGCCCCGTAAGTACGTGTCT